>PVIH01013232.1:0-59450 GCA_004025045.1 Sigmodon hispidus
TTCTCCTTCTTCTATTCCTATTATTCTCAAATTAGGTCTTTTCATGGTGTCCCAGATTTCCTGAACATTTTGAGTTATGGCTTTTTTAGTTTTACTATTTTCTTTGACTGATATATCTATTTGAGCTACTGAGTCTTCCACTTCAGAAATTCTATCTTCCATCTCTTGAACTCTGTTTGTTATGCTTGTATCTGTAGTTCCAGCTTTTTTTCTTCAGGTTTTCTATTTCCATTTTTGCCTCATTTTGTGCCTTTTTTATTGCTTCTATTTCAGCTTTTATTTCAGCTTTTATTTCCTGGCATGTTTCTTTCATAGATTTGTTCATCCCTTCCAACTTTTTGTTTGTATTTTCTTCCATTTCTTTAAGGCTTTTTTTTCATATCTTCTTTGAGAGCTTCAATGATCATCAAAAAGGAATTTTTGGTGTTGCTTCCTTCTTTTTCCTCTTCATTGCTCAGTTCAGGTCTTGTATTTGTAAGATCGCCACTCTCTTCTGGAGTTACCATGTTGTCCTTTGTATTATTATGTAATTTTTTGCACTGACGTTTGCCCATGGCTTCAGTGGTTCATGATTAGATGGGTCCTGGTCAGTTGTGGCACTCGGGTTTGTATGCCTCCTGTCACCTCTCTGGTCAGGGTCTGATTCTGTCTTTC
This sequence comes from Sigmodon hispidus, assembly GCA_004025045.1. NCBI lineage: Eukaryota > Metazoa > Chordata > Mammalia > Rodentia > Cricetidae > Sigmodon > Sigmodon hispidus. Next base: position 655 of record PVIH01013232.1, read on the forward strand.
AGAGACCCCTGCAGTTGGTGGTTCGCTCAGTTCGAGGTCGTGGTGGGTAGCCATGCAAATTCCCTCAGCAGGAGCTGTCGGTGTGGTGATGGGCAGAGTTTACCTGCCCCTGCTCCAGAGTTTGCTGGGACTCTGCAGACAGCACTTGGTCCCGAGAGCGGAACTGGAAACAATGGGTGCTCAACTCTCCCTCCCAGGCTGGGATATAGGCGCTGAGGCCTGGTGTCCCCTCCTCACCTCTGGGCAGGGTCTGAATCTGCCCTTCAGAGACCCCTGTAGTTGGTTTGCTCAGTTCGAGGTCGTGGCGAGGAGCCGTGCAATTTCCCTCAGTAGGAGCTGTGGATGTGGTCAGTTGCAGAGTTTACCTGCCCCTGCTCCAGAGTGCGCTGGGATTCTGCAGACAGCACTCAGTCCCGGGCGCATACCCAAGTTTTATAAAAAGGCCAAAAACAAACACTGGGGAAAAAAGACTACATCTTAAACAAGTAGTGCTATTCAAACTGAGTTTCTCTGTATAGAAAAATGCAAATAGATCTACACTTTTCACTCTGAACAGAAATTAACTCCAGATAGTCCAAAGACTTAAACATAAGGCTAGATACAGAATATCTGATAGAAGAGAAATTGGGGAATAGTTTTAAACTCAGTGTCATAGAAAGAAGACCTTCTGGAGGAAGACTGATAACAAAGGCACCAAAACAACAATAAATGATTCCCTATGAAACTGAAAGCTTCTGTGTAACAAAGGAATAATCACTCATAGAAAGTTACAGACAATAGAATGATATATATATATATGTGTATATATATGTATATATAAAACCAACTACTCATCCAATAGAAGGCTAATAATTCAAACTATATAAAAAACTTAAAAACCCTGGACATCAAAAAACCTACAATTAACTCAATGAAAAATGGGGTATAGATCTAAATAGGATTTTCAAAAGAGGCAGCAAACACCTGAGAAGCACTTAAAGAAAATTTTAGCATCTTTATCAGCAGGGAAATGAAGATGAAACCTACTTTGAGCTTTTACCTTACAACAATCAGAATGAACAAGATCAGTAAAACAAATGAAATATCATGATGGCAAAAGATGTGGAGTAAGGGGAGCACCCATCTATTGCTGGAGGAAGTGTAAATTTCTTCAGCCTTTTTGAAAATCAGTTTGGTTACTTCTAGAAAGCTAAGAATAGGGGCTGGAGAGATGGCTCAGTGGTTAAGAGCACCGTCTGCCTTTCCAGAGGACCCACATGGCAGCTAACAACTGTCTGTAGTTCCAGTTCCAGGCAAACACCAAGGCAAATAAATAAATAAAGTTTAAAAAAAAAAAAAAAGAAAGCTAAGAATAAATCTACAGATACCTCATATATAATTGTACATTCTTGGGTACACAACCAAAGGATGCTTCATCCTGCTGCAGAGATACTTGCTTAATTATCTTTATTATTGCTCTATTCATAATAGCCAAAATTGGAAACATCCTAGATGCCCATCAATAGATGTATAAATAAAGAAAGTATGCATTTATGCAGTAGAATATTATGTGGCTATTAAAAAAACAAAATCAAGAAATTTACAGATAAATGAATAGAGGTAGAAGAAACCCATCCTGAGTGAGTTTTTCCAACCTAGAGAGATAAATATGGTATATATGTGCTTATATGCAGATGTTACTGGTTAAGTCATTAATAAGCAAGCTACAATTCATAAAACAACAATGGTTGAGTATAGTGTATAGGGCTGAGGGGTGGGAAAGATGAATCTCCCTAAGAAGTGGAAACAGAATAGGTAGTTATGGATGAACAGTGAGGGAGGGCTGGAACAGAAGGATCAAAGAGGGAAGGAAAATATGCAAGGGTATATGAGGAAGGATATTTAAATCTGAAAGCCATTTGAGGGGTCATATGGAGACCAAATACAGTAGAAACTTCCTATAATATTTATATAGATAAAAGCTATATGAATAAATTGTCAATTAACCAAGGAGACATAGCTCCAACTGAACCTCTTTGTCTTCAAATAAAGCTTCCAGTTCTAGGGTTGAGTTATGTTTAGTTGAGTTTTTGGCCAATGGGGTTTGATGAGAATCTCCAAACAACCCAGGCTGTTGCCAGGACTCTGGGTTACTCTCCATAACCAGACAAAATGTCAAGGTCCTACTCTGAAGACAGCACTTATAACTCATTGAACATGAAGATGTTGAGCTTGTGCCTATATAGATCTTCACCTCTGGAATAGTATCTATGGTATGGGAAAGTGCTCTGCATACTACTAAAAGAGAAAGGTATACACTAATCCAGCTCAAAACCCATTGATTTGTAAGAATGAACTGACTGTAAGATATTCTGGTGCAATAATGGCATAAGACTGTGGGAGTAACCAATCAATATCTGATTTGCATTAAGGCCCATTGTACAAGATGGAACCCATATTCAAAACTTCTTGGGTGGCCAATAACTTGAGACTAGATGAAAGTGACCTAAAGGTTAGACAAATACTATTATACTGAAGAAACATAGCAATAAAGTGACTCTTTACGATATTCTTCTATACCCTAGATCCATGCCTTGCTTAGCTATCATCAAAGTAGCTTCCTCCTGTAGCAGATGGGAACAAACACAGAGACCCACAGCAAGATATACAAATAATGAGAGACTTTGGAACACTCAGCTCCAAAAGGGGTGTTTTCATAAAATTTCTCCCCTCAGGGCTCAGGAAACTCTGTGGGAGAGGAGGCAGAGGAGAGTAAGAGCTTGAGGGGATGGAGGACACCAAGGAATCCAGGCCTTTTAGACACAATGAAGGTACAGCAATATGAACTCATCGAGACTATAACAGCATGCACAGGGCCTACATGGGTCTGCACCAGATGGGATCTTAGAGCTAAAAGGTGAAGTGGATACAAGCCCAATTCGTAATTCAGAAGCTATTTCCATTGATAGCCACTTGCAAATGAAAAATTAGTTTTCTCCGGGAGAGTCTTTTTGGGGGAGATAAACCACTCTTAAGGGTAGGCCCTGTGCCCAGAAGTAATTGGCCGACATAATACAAACACAATGACATCTCTGAAGGTTCTTTGTTTTCTAATGTTAACCCAACCTTTCAGTTCCTTTGTGTGCCTATCATGGCTTCCAGCTTTGGGGTTTTCTGAGATTCCAGTTTATGTGAACATGAGTGTCTCTAATTCTGAATGTGCTTTTTGTGCTGTTTTTTCTTTTCCTTGCTTGTTGTTTTGCCATATTTAGATTTATTTTTATTTTATTTTATTATTACCTCTTGGATGCTTGTTTATTTTCTAAGGAGAGACAGAAAGAGCGGATCAGAAATGGAGTGAAGGCAGATAAAAACTGGGAAAATAGGGGGAGGGTATTGTAATCAGAATATATAGTATAAAACCCCCCCTGTTTTCTTTTCCCCCTTTTTACTGAAAATAGGTTGCTGTCCACAAACTGACAGCGAGGCCCATTTGCTGAAGATAATACCCATATAACTCACTGAAAATGAAGAGATTGAGAAAGTGTCTACATAGAACTTTCACCCCTTGTCTTCGGTGTGGGAATGTATTCTGTGGGCTACAGAAACAAAATGTAAACAAAAACTTAGCCACAAAACCTTTGATTTACAATTTTATACTGCAAAATATTATTATTGTAATTAATAATCATTGGCAACTGATTAAAAATCTTAATGTTTATTAAGGGATTTATAGGGGGAATACTTACTGATATAAGAGATTAACTAGTCATGCTGTTTCTGGAAAGCCAGACTGATCCCCAAGGCTGCACTCAGTGGATCAGGTCACCCATCTAGGAGCATGAGGCAGAACAGGAATAAGGGGCTCCTGCATATTGCACCATGATCTTAAGCTGCTCTTTAATGACACCCCTAATTATGGTTCCTCTAGGTCATGGGTGATTCCCAGATCTGTGCTGGCCAAGATGCTCCACCTGTAGGTCAAGGTAATGAGAGTACCCTTTCTCTAGTACAAAATATGCTAGGGCAATAGTGGCACAAAGCTTGTGGGTGTAACCAATCAATGTCTGATTTGACTTAAGACCCACTTTATGAGACAGAACCCATACCTGGCTCTGCTTGAGTGATCAAGAACCTGAGACTAGATAGCAAGAAACTTGAGGTAAAACCAAACAGTACTGGTCTAAAAAAGGTATCAATGAAGTGACCCTTTATTGATATTCTGCTTTATTCAGAGATCTGTGCCTTAGTCATCATCAGAGAAGCTTAATCCTCTGGCAGATGGAAGCAAATACAAATACTCACAGCCAGAAGGGAGAGAGCAGAGAGAGAGAGAGAGAGAGAGAGAGAGAGAGAGAGAGAGAGAGAGAGAGAGAGAGAGAGAGAGAGCTTGGAAATCTCAGCTTTAAGTGAAATGTCTTCATCAAATCCTTTTTCTCAGAGCTTAGGGAATCCCAAGGAAGAGGAGGCAGAAAGAGTGTAAAAGCCAGAAGGGATGGAGGACACCAGGAGAACAAGACACTCTGAATAAACATGAGATGAGTAGACTGAGGCAGACAGCACAGGGTCTGGACCAGGTCCTTTGCATATATATTATAATTTCCAGCTTAGTGTTTTGCAACACGTCTTGCTTCGTCTGTGGCTGGTTGGAGTCTACTGCCTCTGCCCTCCTTCTTCCCAGAATTTTTCTAGTTTGGATCTTGAACTCAATCTCTTCCTGCCTAGCCATTAGCCAATTAGCTTTTTATTAATAATAAGCATAATCCACACATTCTCCACACATTTTTGTCTTAATGAAAAGGAAGGTTTTAACCTTAAAATATTAAAATTATATATAAAAAAATAGTTATTAAGCAAAAATTGCAGTTACAATATTTAGTTAATTTGTATTTGACAAAATTAGAGAAAACAGTCAATTATCTATCTGACCTTGGTGAGTCTAAAGTTTCATATCTAATTTACCTTTTATTGTAATTAAGGAAAACCATAATTATAACATTTTAGTCTTTAACCCCATAAAAGACTGCAGAAGAATATTATATAACCTGAGTAAATAAGGAATGCTTTTAAAGCAATTTTTATAATTCTAGAAATTTGGCCATCTGGACAGTCATGCAAAGTTTCTCTGAAATGTTAGGGTATCTATTTTAAGCCTACAAGCCTAGAGTCTCTGGCAGACTTTTCAGTGAAGTGGAAATTTGAAGGGCTGTCCAACCTATATTGGCAAAGTTCATTAGTCACTTTCCTCTGTGTCCTGCAGATGTCTGGCAATATCTTCTGTGAAGCAGGAACCTGAAGGGTCATCCTGCCTTGTTTTAGCAAAGTTTAGTGGTCATTTTTCTATGGGCTTGCATGTCCAGCTTATACAACATACTGTCAAACAGTCCAGGCAAGAGCAGTTTCTTGTCCAAATGGCTAGCCTTGCCACATTGAAGAAAACTCCATAAAGAGTTTTTTTGATGCTCATAATCTCTGAGGTAAATTGGTGCTGCCAGGACCAGATGTGTCTCATTGTCATGAAAAACCCTACATTAACAAAACATTTTAAATACCATATTCTATAGATCTTTGTAGTATTTAAAGACCATCTATCTAAAATATATCTTTATATGATCCTGAAAACATACCTAACATATCTACAGATTTGATTATTATAAATGACTAACTACTAACGTATGTTTTTGATTATCCTAAATAGTTTATAATAATGGCTTTCAAAAATTAGAACTTTAACTTATATTTTAAATGAACTTCATAGGTATAATATCATTTATATATATACATATATAATGTAACAAATATTATAATGTTGTAACAAAAATAACCTTAAATTTGTATTAATATACAGTATAACAAAATTAACTTTAAATTTTTATCACTATACCCAAATCCATGCCAATGTAAAGTATCTGAGATTAATAGTTGCCATTTATCCTATATTCTTATATTTTTTTGCTTGTACATGTAGTTGTCAGTGAACTTTATTGTCTGAAGAAGCAGCTCCCTCCTAGCCTATAGTGCTCTAGCCCCCTCCCAGATCATGGTGCTCCTGCCCTCATTCCAAGGCAGAGAGGATCTGTGGTGTAAGTTTCTTTTCTATTATGAATAAAAAAGTCACATTTTCTATCCATGTATATATATCCTTATTCAAGGTCCTTTCCCCCTCCCACCACATCAGGTCACTCTCTCTTCTCCACATCTCCCCATTTCCTCCTCATCATGGGCAGGAGGTCCCAAGGTCCCAAGGTCCCAAGGTCCCAAGGTCCCAATATTGCTTAGTTCAGTCTCCACTCCTGACAGATCCAGTTTTCTCCCCCCAACATCGAGACTGAGTCAGGTGTTCCTCTAGTGGGGGTGGGATCCTAGGTGTCAGTCCAAGGTGTTTCAGATCCCAAGCTGTTCAGAGGTTGTGGTTTGCAGCTTGGGCATGCTTTGCTTTTTTCTTTTTTGTTTAGATTCCACTAATGAGTGAGTATATCCCGTGCTTATCTTTCTGAGTTCATGATACCTCGCTCAGAAGGATATTCTCCAAATCTATCCATTTGCCTGCAAATTTTAGGATATAATTTTTTCTTACTGCTGAGCAGTATTCCATTGTGTAGATGTACCACAGTTTGTTAATCCATTCTTCAGCTGAGGGGCATCCAGGTTCTTGTGATTACAAATAATGCTGCTAAGAACATAGTTGAGCTAATGCCTTTGGAGTGCGACTGTGCGTCTTTAGGGTATACACCCAGAAGTGGTATTGCTGGGTCCTTGGGGAGATTGATTCTCAATTTTCTGAGAAACCGCCATAATGCATTCCAAAGTGACTGAACAAGCTTACACTTCCACCAACAATGGAGGAGTGTTCCCCTTGCTCTGCACCCTCTCCAGCATAGGCTGTCTTTTGTGTCTTTTATCTTAGCCAATCTGACAGGTGTCAGGTGGTATCTCAAAGTTGTTTTGATTTGCATTTCTCTGATGGCTAAAGATGAAGAGCACTTTTTCAAGTGGCTTTCAGCCATTTGTAATTCTTCTGCTGAGAATTCCCTTTTTAGTTTTGAGCCCCATTTTTTGATTGGGTTATTCAAGGTTTTGGGCTCTAGGTTCTTGAGTTCTTTATATATCTTAGAGATCAGTCCTCTGTCACTTGTAGGGTTGGTGAAAATTTTTTCCCATTCTGTAGGCTGTCGTTTTGTCCTATTGACAGTGTCCTTGGCTTTACAGAAGCTTCTCAACTTGAGGAGATCCCACTTATTGATTGTTTATCTTAGTGTCCATGCCACTGATGTTATATTTAGAAAGTGATCGCCTGTGCCAATTCTTAGAAGTGTATTTCCCACTTTCTTTTCTATCAAGTTCAGAGAGGCTGCATTTATGTTGAAGTCTTTGATCCACTTAGATTTGAATTTTGTTCAAGGTGACAGGCTCGGATCTATTTGCATTTTTCTACACACTACCAACCAGCTATGTCAACACTGTTAGGTAAAGATACTATCTTTTTTCCATTGAATATTTTGGGCCTTTTTGTAGAAGATCAGGTGTTCATAGGTTTTTGGGTTAATGTCTGGATCCTCAATTCTATCCCATTGATCCATAAGTCTGTTTTTATGCCAGTATCAGGCTGTTTTTGTTACTGTAGCTCTACAGTATAACTTGAAGTCAGGGATGGTGATGCCTCCTGAGGTTCTTTTGTTGAGCAAAATTGTTTTGGCAATCCTGGCTTTCCTGTTATTCCAAATGAAATTGAGTATTGTTCTTTCAAAGTCCAAAAAATATTGTGTTGGGATTTTGATTGGCAGTTCATTGAATCTGTAGATTGCTTTTGGTAGAATTGCCATTTTTACTATGTTAAGTCTACCTATCCAGTAACATGGGTGAGCTTTCCATTTTCTGATATCCTCTTCAGTTTCTTCCTTCAGTGATTTAAAATTTTTGTCAAATAGATCTTTGGTTATAGTTACTCCAAGGTATTTAATGCTATTTGCAGCTATTATAAAGGGTGATGTTTCTCTTAATTCTTTTTAAGCCCTTTTATCTTTAGTGTACAGAAGGGCTACTGATTTCTTTGAGTTAATCTTGTATCCTGCTACATTGCTGAAGGTGTTTATCAGCCATAGCAGTTCCTTGGAAGAATTTTGTGGGTCACTTATGTATACAATCATATCATCTGCAAATAGTTTGCAGATAGTTTCACTTCTTCTTTTCCAATTTGCATCCCCTTAATGTCCTTTCATTCTCTTATTGCTTTAGCTAAAACATCAAGAACTATATTGAATAGATAAGGAGAGGACATACTTGTCTAGTTCCTGATTTTAGTGGGATTGCTTTGTGTTTTTCTCCATTAAGTTTGATGATGGCTGTCAGCTTCTTGTAAATCGCCTTTATTATATTGAGATATTTTTCCTGTATTCCTGATCCCTCCTGAGCTTTTATCATACAATAGTGTTGTATTTTGTCAAAGGCTTTTTCAGTATCTAAGGATATGGTCATGTGGTTTTGTTCCTTTAGTTTGTTTATATGATAAATAACACTTATAGTTTTTTGTGTGTTAAACCAGCCCTGCATTTCTGGGATGAAGGCTACTTGGTTGTGGTGGATGATATTTTTTATATATTGTTGTATATAGTTTGCCAAAATTTTGTTGAGAATTTTAGCATCAATATTCATGAGGGGAAATTGGTTTGTAATTCTACTCCTTTGTTGTGTCTTTGAGTGGCTTGGGTATTAGGGTACTTGTGGCCTCATTAGAAAGAAATTAGGCAGTATTCCTTCAGTTTCTACTGTGTGAAATAGTTTGAGGAGCAATGGTAGTAATCCTTCTTTGAATGTCTGGTAGAATTCTGCACTGAAACCACCTGGACTTGGGTTTTATTTTTGGGGATGCTTTTATGACAGCTTAAGGGTTATAGGCCTGATTATGGAATTAATCTGTTCTTCATTTAATTTTGGTAAATGGTACCTGTTCAAAAAGCTGTCAATTTTTCCAGGTTTTTCATTTTTGTGGAATATAAATTTTCAAAGTATGACCTGATAGTTCTCTGGATTTCCTGGGGGTCCGTTGTTATGTCCCCCTTTTCATTTCTGATTTTGTTGATTTGGATACTCTCTCTCTGCTATTTGATTCATTTGGCTAAGGGCTTATCTATCTTGTTGACTTTCTCAAAGAATCAACTCTTAGATTCATTGATTTTTTTTGTATTGTTCCTTTGGTTTCAATTGTATCAATTTGAGCTCTAAGATTGAATATTTCTTGCCATCTACTCCTTCTGGTGAGTTCGCTTCTAATTGTTCTAAGGCTTTCAGCTGAGCTGTCAGTTCTCTAGTGTGGGATTTCTCTAGGTTTTTCATATAAGCATCTAGAGCTATGAATTTTCCTCTTAAGACTGCTTTAATTGTGTCCCACAAGTTTAAGTACATTGTGGGATTCATTTTCATTAAATTCTAGGAAGACTTTTATTTCTTTCTTAATTTCTTCTTTGACCCAGAGATGGTTCAGCTGAGTGATGTTTAGTTTCCATGAGTTGGTAGGCTTTCTGTGATTTTTGATGTTGTTGAATTCTAACTTTAAGCCCTTGTGGTCTGATATGATACAAGGGATTATTTCCATTTTTTTTTGTATCTGTTGATATTTGCTTTATGACCATTTATGTGGCCAATTTTGGAGAAAGTTCCATGAGGAGCTGAGAAATATGTATATTCCTTTGTGTTTGGGTGGAAGCTTCTGTAGATATCTATTAAATCCATTTGCATCATAACCTCTTTTAGACTTCTTATTTCTCTGTTGAGTCTCTGTCTGGTTGACCTATATAGGGTTGAAAGTGGGGTATTGAAGTCTCCCACTATTAGGGTGTGAGAATTGATGTGGGATTTGAGCTTTAGCAGTGTATCTTTTACAATAGATAGGTGCCTTTATATTAGGGGCATAAATATTCAGGATTGAAATCTTCTCTTGACCAATTTTTCCTGTGATGAATAAGTAATGACCAAATGGGTCCATTTTAATTGCTTTTAGCTTAAAGTCTACTTTGTTAGATATTAGGCTGGCAACCCCAGCTAGCTTCTTAAGACCATTTAATTGAAAAATCTTTTCCAAACTCTTTACTCTGAGCCTGTGTCTGTCTTTGTGGTTGAGGTGTGTTTCTTGTAGGCAACAGAAGGATGCCTTCTGTTGTTGTATCCATCTTGTTAGTATGTGTCTTTATATAGGTAAGTTGAATCCATTGATATTAAGGGTTATTAGTGACCACTGATTGACATTTCCTGCTATTTTTGGTGTTAACTTGTTTGTATTTCCTTTCTCTGGGTGATTCTTCTGTGGGATTATTGATTGTTTTTGGTTTCATGGGTGTATCTGTGTTCCTTAGGTTGGTATTTTTCCTCTAATGCTTTCTGGAGGGTCGGATTGGTAGATAGGTATTGTTTCAGTCTGACTTTGTCATGAAATATCTTGCTTACTCCATCTATGGTGATTGATAATTTTGCAGGGTATGGTATTCTAGTTTGGTAGCCATGCTTTTTTAGTGACTGTATAAATTCTGACCAAGCCCTTCTAGCTTTCCTCATTTCCACGGAATAATCAGGTGTTATTCTGATGGGTCTGCCTTTATAGGTTAAGTTGGCCCTTTTCTTTCGCAATTCTTAAAATTTTTTCTTTGCTCTATATGTTTTGTGGTTTGATTATTATGTGGTGCACTGACTTTTTTTTTTTTTTTTTTTTTTAGCGTCATATCTATTTGGTGTTCTGTAAGCTTCTTGTATCTTTATAGGCATTTTCTTCTTCAAGTTAGGAAAGTTAGCTTGTATGATTTTTTGAATACTTTATCTGTGCCTTTGAGCTGGTGTTCTTCTCCTTCTTCTATTCCTATTATTCTCAAGTTAGGTGTTTTCATGGTGTCTCAGATTTCCTGAATATTTTGTGTTATGGCTTTTTTTGGTTTTAGTATTTTCTTTGACTGATATATCTATTTCAGCTATATATCTATTTTGCACTTCTGGCACCTCCAGGGCAATCTGCATCATCAGAGAAGAACTGAGTCTTCCACTTCAGAGATTCTTTCTTCCATCTCTTGGATTCTGTTTGTTATGCTTGTATCTATAGTTTCAGCTTTTTTCTTTTTTTTTCTACTTCCATCTTTGCCTCATTTTGTGCCTTTTTATTGCTTCTATTTAAGTTTTTAGTTCCTGGAATGTTTTTTCATTTTTTGGTTTACCTTTTCTTGGTTTTCTTTTATGGATTTGTTCATCTCTTCCAATTTTTTGTTTGTACTTCCTTCTATTTCTTTAAGGGAATTTTTCATATCTTCTTTGAAGGCTTCAATGGTATTCATAAAGGTGTTTTTGGCGTTGCTTCCTTCTGCTTCCTCTTCATTGCTCTGTTCAGGTCTTGTAGTTGTAAAACTATCACTTTCTTCTGGAATTGCCTTGTTCTTTATATAATTTATGTATTTTTGCACTCACATCTGCCCATGGTTTCAGTGGTTCACGATTAGGTGGCTCCTAGTCAGTTGTGGCAAGAGGGAGCAAGGGTCTCTGGGGACTCTGCTCTGGGCCAGGGTCTGAATTTCAAGTCCTCAGTCCTTCTCTGATCATGCAGTTTGTCCTGGAGATGCCAGCAGTGGAATTTCCCCTCTTTTATGTGTGGTTGGAGGAGCCCCTCACAGCTCAACCCTAGTCCTGTCTGCTAAGAAATGTCTAGGGACAAGCACCAGAGATCCTGGTCCCAGAACACAACTTTCCCAGGTGGAGATTCAGGCACCAGGGCCTGCTGACCTCACCTCACCTCTGGGCAGAGTCTGGGTCTGAATTTCAAAGTCCTCAGTCCTTCTCTGCTGATGCAGTTGGAGGCAGGGTGGCTGTGAAAGGTCCCCACTTTTAGGAGCGGATGGAGGAGTCCCTCACAGCCAAACCCTAGTCCTGTCTGCTAAGGAGTGTCCGGGGACAAGCACCACAGACTGATCCTGGTCCCAGAACACCCCTATATTCTTATATTTTCCTAAATTATGACAAACATGCATATCTCACCAAATAACAAAAGACCACCAACACTCTCAACTCTTGGAAATGTGGGCATAGTTTTTTTTTTATATATTGCTTTCTGCTGTCTGTGGGTGAAGGCATCCACTTGGTTCCCTGAGAAAGTTTTAAGACAATGACCAAGTCCTGGGAAGACCAGCAGTAACTTTTGTTAATAGATATCACCTGTCAAGTTTCAGGAAGTCTCAGTTGATCAAATCTGTTCCATAGTAACATGGAATGAATCTCCAGCTTCTTGTTTCCTGTAGAAACAAAGCCAAAACCTCTTCTCCAAAGCATTTTTGATTTCCATTTGAAAAAATGTAGTTTTGACTTCTTTTTTTTTAATATTGGGTATTTTTTCTTTTCTTTTTTTTTTAACCCTCCTCCAAATTAGTTATGTTGAGTTTTAAGTTCTTCCCCCCTTTTATTATTATTATTATTATTATTATTATTATTATTATGAACAAGGAAGTCACACTTTCTAACCTTGTATATCCTTATTCAAGGTCCCTTCGCCCTCCGACCACATCAGGTCATTCTTTCTTCTCCACAAATCCCCATCCTCTCCCTGGGCAGGCTGCAGGCAGTCCCATGGTCCCACTGCCCCAATATTGCTTAGTTCAGTCTCCACTCCTGGCAGATGCAGTTTTCTCCCCCCTCCCTCAAGAGTGAGTTGGGTGTTCCTCTAGTGGGAGTAGGATCCAAATTTCAGTAATTCTTAAACCATCCAGGTTGGTATAATTCATCAGTCCCTTTTAAATCACATGTCTTCCAGTAGTAATGCAACAACATACAGGATCCAGACTCCCTCTGTAGTTTTCATCTTTATGTGGTTTCTAAAATATCACTTTATTTCTTTTTTAAGATTTTAAAAATTAATTTTACATACCAACTACAGTTCCCCCTCCCAGCCCTCCTTCTGCTCCACCTCAGCCTCTTCCCCATTTCTCCACCTCCCATCCTCTTCTTCAAAAGGGTAAGACCCCCCAGGGGGAGTCAGCAAAGTCTGGTCCATTTGGTTGAGGCAGGACCACATCTCTTCCTTCTATGCATCAGGGCTGAGCAAGGCATCCCATCATAGGAAATGGGCTCTAAAAGCCAACTCATGCACCAGAGATAGATTCTGATACCACTGCCAGGTGCCTCTGAAACCGACCAACTTACACAACTGTCTCCTCCATGCAGAGAGCCTGGTTTGAACCCATGCAGGCTCCACAGCTGTTGTTCTAGAGTTTCTGAGTTCCCCCGAGCTTCATTTAGTTGTCTCTGTAGATTTCTCCATCACGATCTTGACCCACCTCACTCATATAATCCCTTCTTCCACTCTTTGACTGGCATCTAGGAGCTCAGCCTGGTGCTTGACTGTGGATTTCCATATTTGTTTTCATTAGTTACTAAATGAAGGTTCTCTGATGACAGGTTATTGCTAACAATGAGCATAATCCAAAACATCTTCCAGGTCCTTCTTACTTCCCCTCCCATCCAGTTCCATCCTTGTTCTGTCTTTCATTAGAAAAGAACAGATTTCTAAGAAACAATAATAAGATACAGTGTGGCTCAGCAGACAGAGCTTGAGATCTCACAGTCACATAGGCCAGGGTGGTTTCTAGTCAGATTTGTAAAATTAGTTCACAGAGGAGTTAGTTCATTGTGACATTTTCATATCTACCTTGCTCTTATTCATCCCCTTGCCCTCTGTTCTTCTCCACTTTCCTGTCTTCTCTTCTTTCTCCCCAACCATCCCCTTTCTCTTTTATGTGACATGTATTCCAATACCCCTTTTGCACATTTAAGACCCCCTTTGCACTTTTCATAGTCTGTTTCCTAGTTTCCTAGCCTTCCCTGTTTCCCCTTTATTAACACAGCTTTTCTGTGTTCAGGTGCTGTGGCTTTGACTAAGTCATGCCAGCTATCTAAACCTTGCTTCTTATTCGTGGTCCTGCAGTTGCGTAAAAAACTCAGAGCAGTATCTGGCACCCAAGTCTCATTTATGATAACTTTATTTGGTATTGCATTAATAATAATAGTCCTTCAAAAATATATATCAAAGGCTATTTTTTATATTTAGGAAAAATTCAGCTTAAATTCACACTAAAAAAGATTATATATGTATAATTATATACTCTCTCTCTCTATATATATATGTATACTCTAACCTTTGGAAACATACTCATCTACTCATCTCAAGGATTAGCAGAAAGCCTGTGGGGTTGTTGGACAGTATGTAGAGAGATTAAGGGCTTTAATTGAATTTTTCTTTACCTTACTTGTCAGTATGGTCTTTGCAGACATCTGTATAACCCAAATAAGAGGATAATTAAAATGTAAGAAAAGAACTATGAAAAAGTGAGGATAAGACACTAAAACAGGGCAAAGATGCTCAGATGTCTGTCTGTATTCATTTATCAGGTATCCAGACCTAGTATTTCTTTTACCAAAGCTCTCATTATCTCAGGTACACAGAAAGGTTATTTATTTATTTGATTTTCATTTGTTTATTTGTGGCAATGTGCATGACATTGTGTGTGTATGTATGTGTGTCTGTTTGTGTATTATGTGAATGTCTCTGTGGGGATGTGCATGTGAATGTAGGTACCTTTGGAGGCCAAAAGAGGGCATCAGATTTCCTGGAACTGAAGTTTCAGGTACTTGTGAGCTGCTCTTTGGGTGCCAGGAACTGAACTTAGATTCTCTGCAGGAACAGTAAGTCCTCTTAACTACTGAGCCATCTTTCCAGCCTTTAGCCACATTTTTAATTTTAAGCTAGTAGATATGCTAACATTTCATCAAGTTTTAGTAACTCAGTAAAGTATTTTGCAATACTGACAGAAAGAGATCACTTCAAGTCATGCATTTCAGGTAGAATGCTAGAAATATGGAGGGATAATTCAGTTGGTTAAACCCCGGATTTGCTCCATGGCACCATAAAAGTAGATATGCTGGCACCTACTTTTGGAAGTGGAAGAAGGAAGCAGAGAATCATGGTCATCCTTGACCTTAGCAAGACATTTATAGCCAGCATTTGCTACATGAATTCTGTCTCATAAATAGTACAAAAGAACTACAGAGAAGGATTTTCTTTCTTTTCTTTTTTAAAATTATTAATAAAGTCTCATTTTTGTCCATGTATCCCCTTGTTCAAACTCCCTTTTTCCTCCCACCCCTCCCAGTCACTCTCTCTTCTCCCCATCTCCTTATCTCCTCCCCAGCAAGGGCAGGAGGTCCCAAGGTCCCAAGGTGGCATAGTTCAGCATCTACTCCTGGCAGATCTGCTTTCCTCATCCCAACATCAAGACTGGGTCAGGTGTTCCTCTGGAGGGAATGGGCTCTAATGTGCCAGTCCAAGGTGCTTCAGATCCAAAGCTGTTCAGTGGTTGTGGTTTGCAGCTTGGACATGCTTACCGTTTTTTGATTAAAGTTCACTAATGAGTGAGCACATCCCATGCTTATTTTTCTGGGTTTGTGATACCTCACTCTAGAAAATATTCTCCAAATCCATTTATTTGCCTGCAAATTTTGGGATACCATTTTTTTCTTACTGCTGATTAGTACTCCATTGTGTAGATGTACCACAGCTTGTTAATCCATTTTTCAGTTGAGGGGCATCTAGGTTGTTTCCAGGTTCTTACTATTATGAATAACGCTGTTATGAACATTTTTGAGCTAATGCCTTTGGAGTGTGAATGTGTGCCTTTAGGGTATATGCCCAGTAGTGGTATTGTTGGATCCCTGGGCAGATTGATTCGTAGTTTTCTGAGAAACCACCATACTGCATTCCAGAGTGGCTGAACAACTTACACTCCTACCAACAACGGAGGAGTGTTCCCCTTGCTCCTCAACCTCTCCAGCTTAGGCTGTCATCTGTGTCTTTAGTCTTAGCCAATCTGACAGGTGTAAGGTGGTATCTCAAAGTTGTTTTGCAGAGAAGGATTTTCTAGTGAGAGTGGATGGTGTTTATTACCTATAACATGGATTTCACATTCTGCTCACAGAGACCAACCATATCTATCTTGTTTAGATACTTTCTCTTATCATAATTCATGAGCACACACATATACATTTTCACATACAATCATGTGTGCAAAATATGTATTTTCACAGGAAACCAAGGTCTTGGCAATGGTGGAAAATCTTGATGCCATCAGGAAGAAAGGACTTAAAGTTACCCACTAGAGCTCTGTAGTCTGCCTCATTTTTTCTCTAATTCCTAACTAATGTGAAGGAAAAATCATAAGACACATTAAAGAAATAAGTAATTTTCTAGTTAAATCTCAGACCTGAAGAAATTTTAAGTTGGCAATTTATAATTTTAAGAAAGTAACTATGGAATTAGGGATGCATTTGCTCTAGTCAGTAATTATGCTACTTAGAAATGTGTAAAATTGATTTTAAAAGAGGCAAATAGAACAGTGGCTATTGAGAGTTTTATTGGACCAAATAAAAGCTTCTGGTTTTATTGGAGAAACTTAGACATACACTAATAGGAATTGTTTTTATGGGCTAGGATGTCCATTTAAACCAGGGGTGGGTGATAAACTTATGGGGGAGTGATTGATCTAGGTGGATTCTCCCTGAAACCTCAGAGCAGTTTTGAATGTGGTATAGCTAATTTTTAACTATAAACAGAAGCCTGGTATTCATAGACAAGTTTGAAAACATCTAGGTTTAACGCCTTTTTAAAAATTATTCCTTGTACCTTGAGGGTTTTTACATGCCATTTCCATTAGCTGTGGAGTATCTTACACACTGCATAACAGTGGAGAGAATGAAGCAGTTCTATTCTGAGGCTTATCCTTCATCAGGCATTCTGTGATCAACACCTACCTGTTCTTAGCATGTATTCGTAAATCATTCAGAAAAAATGGAGCATGCTCAGTCATGCACATAGTTCTCAAAGCTCTGTTTCATAGGAGAGGAACGAATTATGAGCTCCAGAGTAAACTGTTAAGCTCAAATCAAGCATCTTCACTCATTAGTCACTGATCTTGACCAAGTTCCTTATCCTCTTTGGTCTGATTC
This sequence comes from Sigmodon hispidus, assembly GCA_004025045.1. Lineage (NCBI taxonomy): Eukaryota > Metazoa > Chordata > Mammalia > Rodentia > Cricetidae > Sigmodon > Sigmodon hispidus. The sequence continues at coordinate 17,653 of PVIH01013232.1, forward strand.
TCCCCTTATTGAAACAGCAGGCATAGCAAAGGCATTAATTGTTCTTAGCCCATAGTGGCACTGGAAAAATGACACCTTGTGGATTGATGAGATGACCCTGAAAAAACCCCATGTGAGCATGAAACCATGTAAAAGTTAAAGGAAATAACAGACCCTATAATTGATAACCTCCACAATTGCATAGTGGTGCACATGTTCAATAATGATAAAAATAAAAGTAACAACTTAATATTCCAACAGAAGGAACTCCAGGGATAGGGTACTTAACACACACAAGCATCTAGTTAAATAAGGGAATGATTGTGACAAAACCCCACCAAGACCACTGCCTACAGGGTTTAAGTTTTGATTTCCCAACAATGGTAAACAAGAATGCCCATTTTCTAGGTCCCCCTGTAACTACATCTTAATCCAAGAATTTTGGATGTTTTTCTAAAAGAATTTTCAGAGATATTTCTAGTTTCAGATATTTTACATTTAGATATTTCTATCAAAGGAAATCAAGCAAACAGTAGCAAAAAGGCCAATTAACTTTCTTACTTGATGATTAGGATGTGTATGTATATGTGTGAGTATGTATGGTGTGTTGCATGCATGAGTGCATGTGCTGTGAAATAATTTTCTTGTTCACTGCAAAGATTTGTCACTCTAATTGGTTTAATAAAACTTTGATTGACTAGTAGCTAGGCAGGAAATATAGATGGGGTGACTAAACTAAGGATGATGGGAAGAAGGGCAAAGAGAAAGTCATCAACCAGATGTAGAGGGAGCAGAAGATGAACATGTCATGCTAACAAAGATACTACCATGTGGAAAAGCTTCTACATAAGTAGAAGTATTGGTTAATTTAACTATAAGAGTTAAATAATAACAAGCCTGAGCTATCAGCAGATCATTTATAAATAATATTAAGCCCCTGTGTCAGTTATTTGGGACCAGATGTTCAGGCCAGGAAAACATTTGATTACATATGGTGCATATATATTGACAAGATTAATTAGATTTATGCTTTATATGGTAGCCCAATGTGGAGCAAAAATTTCCACATAAGATCTGAAAAAAGCTTAAAAAAGGACTCAAAACCACATACAAACACACACACACACACACACACACACACACACACAGACACACACACACACAGAGTATATGTTTTTGATTTGCCTTAGCCTCATGGTCTGGACTTGCCCGCAGTTATTTTGTCTTTTAAAATGACTTAAATGCTTATATTAATTATATGTTTTTGACTTATGGCTAGGGTTTATTCTTAGCTTGTTCTCTCATCTTAACTTATTAATTTGTCTTGCCATGTGGCTTATTTGAATTTTTTTATATACTGTTTTTTAGGTGGCTGGATTGCATCTTTCCTGACTTTACTCTTTTTCTCCTGACTCTATGTTTGGATTTCTCATCTACTTTTAGGATGTCCTGCCATAGGCCAAAACAGAAAGATGTCTTTCTATATACTGTGAATGTCACTGGCTAATAAAGGAACTGTTTTGGCCTATAACAGGTCATCTTAAAGGTAGACAAGAAATCTAAGCATAGATTAAAAAAAGGGCAGATTCAGAAAAAAAACATGATGCAGCCACCAAATATATATATAAAAGTCAAATAAGTCATGGGCACATGACAAGATAGATTGCAAAAAATAAGTTAAGATGAGATCTAGCTAACAATATTCTTGAACCATAGGTCAAACAATGTATAATTAATATAAGCTTCTGTGTCATTAGATAACATTTCACCCTTTTGAGGTCTTTGATAGAGTTGAAGGCTAGATACTTATAGGTATAGTTTTAGTTTTGCTAAAAGATAAATTAAGTACAAAACTTTGAATTCACAAAGATAAGATAGATAATAAAATATTTTCTCTAACTTTGCCAAATACAAATAGAATAGATATTCTGACTATAATTCTTACTTGTGGTTTTTTTTTTGTTATAGATAGTCTTACTGTGTTAAAGTTAAAACCTTCCTTTTTAATTAGACACAAGAGGGAAATGCTGTGGAATAATCTTCTTGTAATGTTTTGTCACTCTAATTTAGTTAAATGCTGATTATCAAGTAGCCAGGCAGGAAGTATATATAGATTGACCAAGTTAAGAATGGTGAGAAAAGAAGGGTGGAGTCAGGAGTCACCATCCAGATGCAGAGGAAGCAGGAGATAAACATGCCATGCTAATAAAAGTACTACCATGTGGCAGAGTGTAAATAAGAAATATGGGTTAATTTAAAATGTAAAAGCTAACTTGTAACAAGCCTGAGCTTTTAGCTAAGCATTTATAGTTAACATAAACCTCTGTGTGGTAATTTGGGAAATGGTTTCCAGGTATTTGGGAACAGGCAGTTGGGATGGAAACTGTCCAATTACACGTTTGTGTGTGTGTGTGTGTGTGTGTGTGTGTGTGTGTGTGTGTGCGCGCACGTGGGCCATGCCTATGTGTAGTATGTGTGCTTGTGCATATGCATGTGTGTGTGAATTTTTGCATTTTTATTTTGTGTATTTGTTTTGAAGGGCTAGAGAGCTAGTGTAAGTTCTTGTGGGTGCTAGTCAAGAATTGCTCCAATGATTAGCATCCTTAATAAAATCTTAGAGTTTTGTTTGGAAACGCATCAATCTATCAGCAGTTGAACAAACTAATCAGGTACTTTAAATGACCATCCTGATTTCTTGTGCCCTGTCTACAAATGGAATAAAACAAGGATTTAAATTAATTTTCTACCTGGAGTTTTGTGATGCAGTCAATACTTGAATGCTGGCATGGAAGATTATATAAGGAGTACTTTATTCTCTCTTCTTGAGGAAAGATTACTTCCATCTACTGAACCTAGGACTATAACAATCAGGAACTACTCACATCCAAGGCCTTTCAGGGGAGACAGAGTCTATAGTGACTATGTGGAACATTTTTTTTTTATTATTTTCAGAAATATTCAACAAGACGTAGACAATACTTTATTTGTATTAAAAAATGTCTTTGGTTTTCTGAATGAGAGTCTGACTTTAAAGACATGGTACATGCAGGTAAAAGTTTACAAACAGGTTATCACCTATGCAGAGAGATATCATCTTATACTATTTCTGAAACATACTACAAAAGATTTGACTCATATTTTCAATATGAAGTAGAGATAATGGCTCTTCTTCTAGACAGCTTACTCCTGAAGGTCAAAAGTCCTTATAATTAGTAGATAATTCTGGAGAGGATGCGGAGCAAGGGGAACACTCCTTCATTGTTGGTGGGAGTGTAACCTTGTTCAGCCACTTTGGAAGGAAGTATGGCAGTTTCTCAGAAAATTGAGAATCAATCTCCCCAAGGACTCAGCAATACCACTTCTGGGTGTATACCCTAAAGATGCACATTCACACTCCAAAAGCATTAGTTCAACTATGTTCATAGCAGCATTATTTATAATAGCAAGAACCTGGAAACAACCTAGATGTCCCTTAAGTGAAGAATGGAGTACTACTCAGCAGTAAGAAAAAATATATCCTAAAATTTTCAGGCAAATGGATGGATTTGGAGAATATCCTCCTGAGCGAGGTATCACAAACTCAGAAAGATAAGCAGGGGATGTACTCACTCCCCCTAGAGGAACACCTGACTCACTCTTGAGGGAGGGGGGAGAAAACTGGATCTGCCAGGAGTGGAGACTGAACTAAGCAATATTGGGGCAGTGGGACCATGGGACTGCCTGCTGCCTGCCCAGGGAGGAGATGGGGAGATGTGGAGAAGAAAAGAATGACTTGATGTGTTGGGAGGGGGAAGGGACCTTGAATAAGGATATTCAAGGATAGAAAGTGTGACTTCTTTGTTCATAATAATAATAAAAAAAAAGAAAAAAAAGGAACATTTTAAACGCCCTACTCCATCCTGTCCTGGTATCTAGGCAGACAAATACATGCTGGTGCTTTCTTTGAAAACAACTGTGAATATTTATCTGGCAAGAGTTCTAATCAGTTTTAGTTCTTGGACTGGTGATAGATACAAGATGATAAACACTGGTTCATTTCTCTATTATACAACCATTTGGCATTTAATTCTTTCAAACCTTTCTATGTTCATAGAAACTTCTACTTTGTTTTTTAGTATTTTCTCAAAAACTTTTATGAAGAAGAAAAGATATCAGTTGTATGTATGGAAAGAGAAAGCAGAAGTCCAGTTAAATTTTGAGGAGATGCTAAACACAAAACAGACATAGAATCTTGGCTCTGGGCCCTAGGCACATGTACATCTTCTTTTAGGGCTGGAAAGAATATACTAGGTGTGTTCAATATAAAAAATATCATTCACCATGATCAAGTAAGCTTCATTCCAGAGACGCAGGGATGGTTTAACATATGAAAAATTGTCAATGTTATCCATCATATAAACTACCAGAAAAAAACCCCCACATGATCATCTTAGATGCTGAAAAATCTTTGACAAAATCCAACACTTGTTCATGATAAAAGTCCTGGAGAGATCAGGAATACAGGGAAAAATACCTAAATATAATAAGGGAAATATACAGCAAACAGACAGCCAACATCAAACTAAATGGAGATAAACTCAAAGCAATCCCACTAAAATCAGGAAAAAGACAAGGCTGTCTTCTTTCCCCATATCCATTCAATATACTTCTAGAAGTCTTAGCTAAAGCAATAAAAGAACAAAAGGAGATTAAGGGCATAAAAATTAGAAAGGAAGAAGTCAAACTATCATTATTTGCAGATGATATGATAGTATACATAAGTGACCCCCAAAATTCTACCAGGGAACTCCTATAGCAAATAAACACCTTCAGCAATATGGCAGGCTACAAGATTAACTAAAAAAAATCAACAGCCCTTCTATACACACATGATAAAAGAGTGGAAAAAAAAATCAGGAAAACATTACCCTTTATAATATCTGCAAATAGCATTAAACATTTTGGCATAACTCTAACCAAAGACTTGTCTGACAAGAACTTTAAGTCACTGAAGAAAAAAAATTGAAGACGATATCAGAAAATAGAAAGATCTCCCATGTTTCTGGATCGATAGAATCAACATAGTAAAAATGACAATCTTACCAAAAGCAATATACAGATTCAATGCAATCCTCATTAAAATACCAATGCATTTTTTGCAGACCTTAAAAGCACAATACTCAACTTTATATGGAATAACAAGAAACTCAGGATTGCCAAAACAATCCTGTTCAGTAATAGAAGTTCAGGGGACATTGACATCCCTGACTTCAAGCTATAGTATAGAGCTACAGTAATAAAAATAGCCTGGTACTGGCATAAAAAACAGACTTTTTGATCAGTGGAATAGAATTAAAGACCCTGATCTTAATCCACACACCTATGAACACCTGATTTTTGGACAAAGAGGGCAAAAATATACAATAAAAAAGATAGCATCTTCAACAAATGGTGCTGGCATAACTGAATTGTAGTATGTAGAAGAATGCAAATAGTATCTATCCATATCTATTACCCTGCACAAAACTCAAGTCCAAGTGTATCAAAGTCCTCAGCATAATCCCAGTTAAACTGAACTTGATAGAAAAGAAAGTGGGAAATACCCTTGAACATATTGACATTTGATCACTTCCTAGATATAACCTCATTAGCACAGACACTAAGAATAACAATTAATAAATGGGACCTCCTGATGTGGGATATGCTTCTATACATTGTGAATATCATCGGTTAATAAAAGAACTGTTTTTTCCTATGGCAGGGCATCTTAGAAGCAGGAGGAAAATCCAAGCATAGATACAGGGGAGGGAGGACAGAATCAGGGGAGACATAAACCAGCTGCACAAGAAGCAAGATATAACAAAATAGGTAAGCCGGGCCACATGGCAAGATAGATTAATGAAAATTTGTTGAATTAAGATGCAATAGCTAGGTAGCAATATGCCTGAGCCATAGGCCAAGCAGTATGTAATTAATATACGCTTCTATGTGTTTCTGTGGGATTTTGGATCACGGGCCAGCCAGACAGGCCAGAAACTCATATTACAAATGGTGCCCAACATTGAGCATCAGATATTGTCAAAATTATGCATTGGCTATTTATTATATAAAAGAATCAATATTTATTAAGGGGTTATATAAAAACTCACTGATTGAACCTTAGGGAAATTCCTGGAGCGTTGAAATTTCCCACCTGACAGTGGCAGCAGTCCTCCCTCCAAGAGTGTAGGAACAAATAGGGAGAGCAGGCCGTGTACAACCTGGTCTTTAAAAGGGACTGGCCATGCCCCATCCAGGCTCCTCTCAACTCCAAATCTATGCCTCTAGATTCCCCTCAATAATGCCTGAACCCCTCCATAACCTCCTGAAACTGAAAAGCTTCTGTAAAGCAAAGAACACAGTCGATAAGACAAAATGACAGCCTACAGAATGGGAAAAGATCTTCACCAACCCTACATCTGACAGAGGACTGACCTTTAAAATATATAGAGAACTTAAGAAACTAGAGGTCAAAACCCCAAATAATCTAATTTAAAAGTGGGGTTCAGAACTAAAAAGGGAATTCTCAACAGAGGAATTTCAAATGGCTGAAAGACATTTAAAAAACTGTTCACCATCCTTAGCTGTCAGAGAAATGCAAATCAAATAACTCTCAGATACCATCTTACACCTGTCAGCATGGTTAAGATAAAAAACATAAATGACAGCCTATCCTGGACCCCTCCCCCTATAGAGCATGGAGAGCACTTCTTTCATTGCTAGTGGGGATGTAAACTTGTACATCCACTTTGGAAATCAGTATAGAAAACTAGAAATCAATCTCTCCAATGATCCAGCAATACCACTATTGGGCATACACCCAAAGGATGCACATTCTTACCCCCAGGGCATTAGCTCAACTATGTTTGTAGCAGCTTTATTTATAATAGCCAGAACCTAGAAACAACCTAGATGTCCCCCAACTGAAGAATGAATTAAAAAATTGTGGTACATCTGCACAATTGAGTACTACTTAGCAGTTGAAAAAATGACATCCTGAAATTTTTCAGGCAAATGAATGGATCTTGAGAGTATCATCCTAGGTGAGGTAACCCAGACTCAGAAAGACAGAACAGACCTGGTATGTACTCACTCATAAGTAGATTTTGAAGATGAAGGAAAGAATATCCAGGCTGCAAACAATACCAGCCAAACAGCTAAGCATCAAGAAGAACTTAAGAAAGACATCAGAGATCCCTCTGGGAAGGGGAAATAGAAAAGATCTGAGTAAATTGGAATCATAATGGTGAGCAAGTAAGAGAGATGGGAACAAATCACAAGAGAAGAAGATGGTTGAGTGAAAGGAGCAATGGAGAGGGAGAGAATAGAAATGGCTCCCTTGATAGAGGGAGCCATTGTGGGGCTAGAATAAAACGTGGTGCTAAGGAAACCTCCAAGAATCCAAAAGATGTCCTTGGCTAGAACTCCAAGCAATAGTGGAGAGGGTGCCCAAACAGGATTTCCCCTATATCAAATGAATGGCCACCCCAATTGTCACTATAAATCTTTCATCCAGCAATGGATGGAGGCAGAAGCAGAGATCCACAGCTAAGCACCAGGCCGAGCTCTCCGTCCAGCTGAAGAGAGGAGAGAGGATATGGGCAAAGGGATCAGGATCATGAGGAGGAGACCCACAAAGATGTCTGACTGGAGTTATTGAGAGCTCACTGACTCTGAAATAATTGTCAAGGAACCTTCATGGAAAGAAACTACACCCTCTGAAGGTATATGACAGCCAAATGGCATGGGCAGTTTGTGGAGCCTCTTGCAGTAGGACCAGAATATATTCTTTGTGCATGAACTGACACCCTGGAGCCCATTCCCTACAGATAAACATCTGACTCAGCCTTGATACTGGGATGAGGGACTCTGCCCTACCTCAGCGGGATATACTGACTGATGGACTGAACTGACTTACCCTGGGATTCCTTGCCCTCCTTGGAATGGGATGGGGAATGGAGTGTGTGTGTGGGAGTCTGATGGAGGACTGCGAGGAGGGAAAGAAGGGGAAGCACTGGTAGAAAAAAATAAAAATAAAAAAGAGACCGTTGTGTTCAATTATGACTTTCACTATTTTCAGCTGAGATTATACTGGATGGTGAGACCCTCCAGAGAAGTTCAGTTGATGATGGCAGAGCCTTTTGTTCTTTAGGATTCGGATCTGAAATGTTTTCTTAAGGACATTTTCTAAAGGCTTGGTAACCATTCCGTGGCACCAAGGGAAACAGTGCAGTGTTAGAGTGGAATTGAGGCGTCAAGAATATGTCCTTGAAGTGGGTAGTGGGACCTGTGTCATTACTTGTTGTTGCCATAAGCTCAGCATCACACATTCCCACTGCCAGGATGTTCTGGCTTATCAAAGGCCCCACATCAATGGGGCAAGCTGTGGGCCGAAACCAGCAACAGCAGGAGATGGATTTAAGTTCCTTAGGCATTTGGTCACAGTGAAGGACACTGACTAACCCATGAACTGAAGTCAGAAGTTTCTGGGTCCTGCCTAGCCCTGAGGTCCACAGGAATATCTTCCACCCACAGTCCTGCAGCCACTTATGAAATAATTATTCAGAGTCTTAATACTATAGTGTTTGCTGGGCCAGTAATTCAGGCTTATTAATAACTAGTTCTTATGTCTTAAATTAACCCATTATTCTTACCTATGTTTAACCAAGTGGCGTGGTATCTTTTCTTTAGTGCAGCATTCTCATTTTGCTTCCTTTGCATTTGGCTGGCATCTGGATTCTCTGCCATTCCTGTTCCCAAAATTCTCCTAGACTGGAGAACTGTACATCTTGCTGGTTACTGATCAAGCAGCCTTTTATTAAATCAATACAAGTAACAAATCTTTACTTCTAAAGAATATCCCACAGCTATGGAATAATGGTGTTAGTGCAAGAAGGAGTTATTTCTTCGCTTTCTCTCATTCATTTTGCTGGGCTGTTGAATGAGGTTTCTGGCCCATACTAGCCCCATGGTCTGAATCTACTCTTAGAGCCCCCCCCACAATGACTCAGATGTTTATATTAATTACATGCTGTTTGGCCTTAGGCATATTGCTAGCTAGGTTTTTCATCTTAATTCAATCCATTTCTATTAATCTGTCTTGCCATGTGGCTTGTGGCTCACCTATGTTACCTTACATGTTGATTCTTGGGTGACTGGATCACGTCTCTCTTTGACTTTGCCCTCCTTCCCATATCTATGCTTTGATTTTCCTGCCTACTTCTAAGATGCCTGCCATGGCCAAAACAGTTTTATTATTTCACAGCATACAAAAACACATTCTTACATCACTGGTGATGACCTTTACCCTGTCATGCAACACCAAGGAAGCCCTTCTGGGGTATGTTCACCTTGATGGGACTTCTCAGATTCCAAAACTCTGAGTCAATAGATTTTTGTTTGTTATTGATTAATAGCTGTGTCATTCTGTTATAACAGCACAAAGTCAATTAAGACAATAGCATATTAGTATAAATACACTGGGAGGCACAATCCTCTCTCTCAAAAATGTTGATGTTAATTGTCTGGTGTCAACATTGTTGTTATAATGTGACAAAAATCAATATATGAGAGAAAAAGGTATAAACACTGAAAAGAGATTTCTGGTCAGTTAATCAAGTGAGTATAATCTGCCTAGGACCCTATTCATTAGAACACAAGGGAGCCCACTTATGTTTTTCACCCCAATTTTATATTACCAATTTCTGGAGTATTTGAAAAACTTCTTCAAAGCTATAACTTAGCTTTAATAAATCTTGTTTGTGTGGCTGCCATGGAGGTAGTTTAGAGTCTATGGCATTTACAATTATGTTGGGTGGTCTATAATCATACATGAAATCTGTCCCATGCAATAGGCTTCAAATCTAATGAGTGGTTGGTTATTCCTATCACAGTCTTTCTATTATCCCACCAGTGGGCACAATGCTTTTGACAGACAATATTTACTATAAAGGGTCCAGCACTGGATAATACCACTGATGCTCTTTTTCCCTTAGCAAGCTACATAGAACCTTCTAGAACTATGTGAACTAGATAGCACTGAGAGTTTACTGGTCAGTCGAAGTTGATTTTTCTATGTCCTGCATCCAAAGTGGGTATATAAATTAAATGTTAAGATCACATGTATTTTATCTTACATTCCCCAAAGGGAAACTTGACAGTTCTCCAAGATTAGTAGTTTGTAGGGGAAGAGAATCATTGATTCCATTTCTGAGGATTCCAGTATAAGGAAGACATTGTTTTATTCATTCTCTTTTAGTTTTGTTATTCAAACAGAGAAGCAATTTAAAATGGAATACTTTCGTAATCAAAGCCAGTTCTTGGCAGGTACCAGAGTTAGGAGGCTGTCAGCATACAAGGCTAGCTGATTATACTATCCATATAAAGTTATAATCTGAATGTCTTCTAATTATCTCCATCAGGACTCTGAGATGATCCTTACAAAAATGGGAATCCATAATAAGGATAATACACTGTAGAAGTGGCTAACAGCATCCCTGAAAATGAAGTGTATATAAACCTTTGAGACTAAAATATTGGGACACATACCAGTACTTTAGACAGCCAAGGGGATGCCTGGTTTTTTGTGCTCTATATTAGTGAAGCTAACACTTGAATACTTTTAAACATCAGTCATGATCACCAGTTTTATTCTTACCTTGCAAAAGTTCGTGTTTGGTAGCAAGCTGCATAACAAAGATTTTAGAGTGCAGGGTCCTTACTGCTTTCTTTCCATAGAATTTACATGGTTGTTTTTGATCATTTCTTTCTTTATATGCTTCTGTTTTAAAGATACAGAATTCCATGGGGGAAATTATGAAGAAAAATGATAAGCTAATCACATAAAAGCTTATAGAGAGTGTGTACAACATGAAGTGTTTGTTTAATAAAAAAAAGATATGGAAATAATGAATGGGATCAGAGAACGTCAACGCTGGAGGCATCTTATACTTTTTTCACTTTTTTTTTCACATCACATCTTTAAGAAAATGGGCTGAGGTAGAATTGTGTTTTTCTAAGAGTACAAAAGAGAATAGATGGAAATGATTCTTGGATTTTTGGTTAATTACTAAATAAATTGAAATTTGTTGGAAATCATGTGCAGATAAAAAAGGGGGTTTATGAATTTGACTTTAAATCAGGTAGAAGGACAGAAACTCAAACCCATATAAATGCATAGTTTGGTTGCCATGAAGATATTGTTGAGAATGAGAGTTCTATTGGAGGAGAGAGGTGGTTACTCTACTGGGTTATCCCTCTGAGGCTCAGAAAACAAAGACTTACTGACTAAATCTGATACATTCTCTTTTGTTTCCCTGTTCTACCTGAAATGTGGTGATTGAAAGGAATATGGAAAAGCAGTCTTACCCAACTTTTGTATTTTTAGCTGAGTCTCTTATGATGACCTGAAGTTTGATCTTCTGAGAACCACGGTTGCCATTTGGCAGGTTACATTTTTGGGAGTCTTGAGGCTACAAGGCTTTCACTAAGATCTAAGTCCTATTTGTAAAAGCTCTTATGTATTTAATGTATACAGTGCTTTTTTTCATGTATGTCTGTGTCTGGTGCCCTTGGAGATCAGAAGACAATGTCAGATTCCCTTGGGACTGGTGTTACAGATGGTTATGAGTTGCTCTGTTGGTGCTGGGACTGAATCCTGGTCCCCTGGAAGAACGAGTGGTCTTAACAACTTAGTTATCTCTCAACACCTGTAAAGGCTCTTTATATGCTGAGATGATTTGGAATGAAGTTTCTTTGGAAAAGCAAAGAACCAATAGGAGGTTCTCAAAATTAACAAACTGAGACACAGTTCAATGCAGAGTTTAAGTCCAGATGATGGAAGCTATAGTTTTTTTTTTTTTATCAAGAAGTTATTGGTATTTATAGTTTTCAGTTGCCTTACACATAAAATAAAAAGCAAAAATGATCTACTTTATTTTCTAGTTTGCATCATTTTTCTATTTTTTTTCTACATAGCCCTTGTTCCTATCCAGTTTGTAAGGTCCCCTTTTCTTCAATCACTCAGAACATAGGTTCAGATCTATCTAAACTCATGTCTCTCATATTAAAATTTCCAAGACTCTAAATAGATTCTATTTAAGGATTATGAATTTGAATTAGAATGGCACATAGTAGTGCTGTGTGTGTGCATGTATTGTATATGTGCTTAGCCATTGTACCATTTTCCAGTATAGCTGTACTAATTTGCATTCCCATAGTGGTCTTCTGGGGTACCTTGACTTTGCCCAATTTTTAATCACTGATCTTTACTGATAACTGCCATTCTAACAGGTGTAAAGTTATATCACATGGTAGTGTTAATTTGCTTGTTAAATATTTTTAACATATTCCCATTGGCTATTTGCATGTCTTCTTTGAACAGTGTCTATTTAGATCTTAGGCTTTTATTCTTTTTTGCTATTGAGTTGTTTTTTATACATTTTCAGTACCAATCTTCCAAGACTTATTATCTGCAGATATTTTCCTCTATTCAGTAGGTTGCTCACTCACGCTAATGTTTTCTTTGCTTTGGAGAAGCTTTTAGAGTTTGTTGTTATCCATTACATTATTTTTTCTTTTTATTTCTGTGGGTGCTTTTTGGATCCATTATAATTTCTATTCTTCAGATTTATAAATTGAAGTCTGGAGAGGCTGGATGATTTGGCAATCTATGGGATTGCTGTAATGGTCAAATGCATTATATTGCAGAACCATTGGACAGTGCATAGGACCACAGCACACAGCACTTGATAAATGAGGACTACTACCAATAATGGAATTACTATTTTTAGTCCTTTTCCAAACATGGTCTTAACTGCCTCTGTAGCTTAGTCTATATCCATCAATAACCTGGTTTTAAAATTTCTTTCTTGTGTTTCCTTCTCTAGTGTATGCCAGAGCCTGCTTCTTTCAGTCTGATTTCCACCCACAAGCAATAATTGCTGCCCTTCAAAATCTCTCCCACTTGCCCCCTCCCTAGCTTTGTCTCTTGAACCTTCTATATTTCCTGAGAGGCTTGTGAATTTTTCTCATTAGATGTTAAATTACTGCCACCCCAAAGTGACAAATGACAGCTTGTGATCTCTTACCATCATAAAGCTCATGCAATAAAACACAAAGGAACTGTAGAGAGGCGACATTTGAGGAATCATAAGAGATATATATCTGCTTCAGGCAGTTTAATCTAAGTGGCAGGATGTAGTGAGTTAATGCTTAAAGAGGTAGACAGCTTGGGTTCCTGAAATGACGTACCCAGGAACATGAATCTGTCACTGTCGCTTGTGTAAAACAGAGCATTTGTTTCTGTGAATGCAGGTGAATGCTTGTGAATAACAAAACATTACCCAGAGCAGCGATTTTGTTAATAGAGGCCTTATGTCAGCTGTCAAATGTTTCTTTCCCAACCTTGGAACCTTCCAAACAGCTTTCTAATTGTGGGTCATTGCCTTTCTGGAGACATTTTTCCAAAAGAATTTGACAAAGATAGTATATTTATCTGTATTTTATAGGTGCAGTGGCTACACCTAGCAGAGTCCAGGGATCCACATGACAGCCGGTATAAATTTCTTTTCTTAAAAGAAATTCTTTTTATTTTCTTTAAAGTTTTTTCCCCCATTCCCACCACTGCTTCCCCCTTCCCTCCCTCAGCCATTCCCCACCTCATGATCCTCCCCAACCATTCCCCCAGGGAGGGCAAGTTCAGTCTGGCATATCTAGTTGAGGTAGGAACAAGTCCCTCCCCCTCAGTATTATGACTAAGTAAGATGTTTCTCTGTAGGAAATGGGCTCTAAGAAGCCAGTTCATGCACCAAAAATAAACTCTGGTTCAATTGCAAGAGGCTCCACAGACTGCCCACACCATTCAACTGTCCTCTACATTCAGAGGTTTTAGTTCCTTTCCATGAAGGTTCCTCAGTGATTATTTCAGAGTTAGTGATCCCCCAATAGATTGGGTCAGTCATCTCTGTGAGTCTCTTCTTTATGATCCTGATCCCTTTGCTCATATAATATCCCAATCTTCTCTTCAGCTGGACCAGTAGCTCAACCTGGTGCTTAGCTATGGAACTCCACTTCTGCATCCATCAGTTACTGGATGAAAGTTCTATAATGGCAATTTGAGTGGTCATTCATTTGATTATAGGAGAAGGCCTATTTAGGTACCCTCTTCATTATTGCTTGGAGTCCCATTCAGAGACATCTTGTGGGTTCTTGGGTGTTTCTCTAGCACCAGTTTTCCTTATAACCCCAAAATGACTCCCTTTATTGAAATAAAAATTCTAGTTTGTATTTAATGAAAAGTCAAAGCCAGATATTGTGGAAAAGCTGGAATATCAGAGAGGAAACAGACCACAGTCAAATCTCATCCAGGCAATGTCTCAAGGTAAAAGCTACCTTCCAGCTGCCTCAGCCTGGGTCCTCATTGCTTCTTCAGAATAAATCTCTGTCTTCCTATATATACCTGCCTTAAATACCTTTGCCCAATTGTTTCACTGCTGGGTTCAACTCCGCATCATATTCTATAGTTAAGATTAAAGGTGTAAATCACTACTGTTTGGAAGTTAGACCTTAAACTAACAGAAAAACAAAAAGATATGTTTTTGGAGTTATGAGATTAAAGGCATAGGTCACCACTCTGGGTCTTTCCCATGCTGGGATTAAAGGCATGAGTTACCACTCTCTGATCCTCCTGGCTTGATTGTGGGTAGATTTGTTCTTTGATATTCCAGACTGATTTTATTAAATATAAAATATATCACCACCTCTATTAAGACATTTATTTCTTTGTTCCCTCTCTCGTTTACTCCTCTCACTCAACCATCTCATTCTCTCATGATCTCTTCCCACTTTCCCTTGCTTGATTCCCCAAATGATCCCAGTTTGCTCAGGAAATCTCTATTTCTCCTTCCCAGGGAGATCCATGGATGTCTCTCTTAACTTCCTCCTGTAACCTAGCTGCTCTGGCATTGTAGATGATAACCTGATTATCCTTTGCTTTTTGTCTAAAAGCCATGCATGAGTAAATACATAACAAGTCTATTTTTCTAGGTCTGTGTTACCTCACTTAATAATCTTCTCAAGATCCATCCATTTGCCTTCAAATTTCAGAATGTCATTTTTTTTTCTGCTGAATAGTACCCCATTTTGTAAATGTACCACAATATTTTAATCCATTCTTCAGTTGAGGGACATCTAGGTTGTTTCTAGGTTCTGGCTATTACAAATAACGTTGCTATGAACATAGTTGAGCTAATGCTCCTAGGGTAAGAATGTGCATCCTTTGGGTATATGCCAAACAGTGATAGTGCTGGGTCATTGGGTAGATTGATTTCTAGTTTTCTGAGGAACCATCATACTGATTTCTAAAGTGGCTACACAAGTTTACATTCCTATCACTG
Organism: Sigmodon hispidus; assembly: GCA_004025045.1. Lineage (NCBI taxonomy): Eukaryota > Metazoa > Chordata > Mammalia > Rodentia > Cricetidae > Sigmodon > Sigmodon hispidus. The sequence continues at coordinate 33,045 of PVIH01013232.1, forward strand.
TAGGGTGCGGTTGACCCTTGCAGAACTTGCTGGAACATTGCATCATGTTCCCCAGCTATTGCATCTGCGCCACTTATGCTAATTAGGTGTCGAGTAGTGAACTATCCGATGTGATCCCTGAATATGCTAATGAGGTATTACTTTGGACCTATCACCAGCTATATGCTAATGAGGTATTGCTTTGGACCTATCACCAACTATATGCTAATGAGGCATTACGTTGAGCACCAATCACGTGTCCCGGCTTCCCTATATAAGCAGGCTGCATTTCAGGCTCGGGGTCTTCTTTCCACCATTCTCAACTGAGCTGTACTCCAATAAAGTGTGATCTGAGAAGAATTGTGCATGTGGTGACTCGTCATTCTGCAGGACAGAAAGCGGCTCGCCACAAGTGGCACCGAACCCGGGAACCTTCGTGCCCCGCAGAGAAGACCAATTCAGAACTCGACATGTGGAGTGGACCATCGGTGAGGTTGCTGCAGAAGAATCTGAAGGAGATTCAGAACTGCAGTAATCAGGGGGGGTTAACCGGTAAGTCTCACAGGAAAATAATGGGACCTGCGTTAAGCAGGAAAACTCTGCTTGTAGAAAAAAGCAGAGAACGGGGTGTCTGCTGATGAGCGGATCTAACCTGTTGGTAGTTTGGGGTTGTTTAGGATATAAAGGGTTTTAAATAGGCAAGGATATGGGTGTAAGTTTCTCTCACCTGATTGCCACAGCTTTGAAAGAGCTGTTGAAGAGTAATGGTGTGAGCGTTAAATTAAGGTAGGAATTAAAGGTTATACAAGGATGGGGTTTTCAACCTCATATCTAATTTTTTTGGCTCTTAAGGAGCTGCTTCATTAAGGTTTTTTCTGAGTCTGCTCTGCTTGCTAGCAGTGGGAGAGATAGATGGGTTAAAAGCAGCCAAGAGGGGCGGAGTCAGCAATTACGATTTGTTTCCCCTACTGCACCTATTGCCCCCCCCTCCGTATTGCCAGCCTGGTGGGGGCATCTGTTCTAAGCCACCAGACAACACAAAAGTGTGGAAGAGAGTCCAGCATGAGCTGCGTCCTAGCGTGCCACTGGCTTTTCCAGTTTTTCAAGATAACCAGGGGCAAAGGTATCACGAGCTTTTAGATTTTAAGACAGTGAAATCCCTGGCAGAGTCTGTCCGCACTTATGGCACTACTGCATCTTTTACAGTAGCACAGGTTGAGACATTGAGTAGATCTGCCATGACGCTAATGACTGGAGTAGCTTAGCAAAAGCGTGTCTCAATCCTGGGCAATATTTAGACTGGAAGTCAATTGTGATTGATCTGGCATATAGTCAGGCCTGGGAGAACGCTGCCAATGGGCAGCCAGCATGGAGTGCAGATATGCTGTTAGGGCAAGGACAATGGGTAAATAATCAGACAGCATATCCTGTGGAAGTTTATAATCAAATAAACACCATCAATATGAGGACTTGGCGAGCCCTCCCCAATAAAGGGGAGGTCTCAGCAAACCTAACCAAAATAATACATGGCAGCACTGAACCATTTTCTGACTTTGTAGCTCGAATGATGGATGGAGCACGACAAATTTTTGGTGATGTGGAAACTGCATTGCCACTAATAAAGCAATTAGTTTATGAGAAGTGTACAAAAGAGTGCCGTAGGGCTATCACCCTGCACAAAAGAAAGGACCTAGAATATTGGATGAAAACGTGCCGAGAAATTGGAGGACCTTTGTCAAATGCGGGACTTGCCGCTGCTGTGATGGCTGCTTTTCGCAGTAATAAAGGTTCTAACAGTAGCAGGGTGTGTTTTCAGTGCAGCAAGCCTGGGCATATTAAAAGACAGTGCTGAGAGGCTGCCCCCATGATAAGGACAAAACCACTTCAAGGAGTGAAGACTCCAGGGACATGTCCAAGTTGTAAAAGGGGTAAACACTGGGCCAACAAATGTAGGTCTGTTAAAGACATTAATGGGCAACCCATTCAACCTGCTGCCCACATAGTCCAAAAAGCGGGGTAGCGGGCCCTTGGTCCCAGGGCCCAAAAATATTGGGCTCACGAGGAAGTGAATTTCCAGCCACTCAGGCCCCGCGACGAGCCACGTCAGGCTCTGCAGGGCTGGACCTCTGTGCCACCTCCAGAATGGTATTAACAACAGGCATGGGAATACAACCCTTAGACACAGACATACAAGGGCCACTCCCAAAAGGGACAGTTGGGCTAGTGTTAGGCCGCTCCTCTTCCACCTTATGAGGACTCATTGTTATGCCTGGAGTTATTGACCCAGATTATACTGGAGTCATCAAAGTAATGTGTCAATCCCCTTGAGGGATAATTACCATAACCCCTGGTGATCACATTGCATAATTATTAATTTTGCCCTCTTTCCATGACAATTACCCCACATGCTCAGAAAAAAAGGGATCCAAGGGCTTTGGATCCACCAGAGTTGATTTGGCTTTTTTCGTCACTAACTCTTAATGACCGCCCTATGCTTGATCTTATAATAGAAGGGAGAAAATTTCAAGGATTGGTAGATACTGGAGCAGACAGAAGTATAATTACAATTAGAGATTGGCCATGATCATGGCCACTTCAAACATCTTCACAGACCTTGCAAGGTTTAGGTTATGCAGATGCCCCTAGAATTAGCTCTAAGGAATTGACATGGAAAACAGAGGACCAAAAGGGGAAGTTTCAGCCTTTTGTAGTTGAAGGGCTGCCAATCAATCTATGGGGCAGGGATATCCAGAGTCAAATAAATCTTAAGCTTACTAATGATTATTCTGACACAGCAAAAAATATCATGATTAGATCAGGGTTTATTCCTGGCAAAGGGTTAGGGTGTAATTTACAAGGCATTACCACACCAATAGAGGCTCAAGGAAATGCCAATCGGCAAAGCTTGGGTTTTTCACAGGGGATACTGAGCCTATGATTCCTATCTCATGGATGACCACTGCACCTGTGTGAGTTACTCAGTGGCCTCTGTCAAAAGAAAAATTGGAAGCAGCCTCTATGTTGGTTCAGGAACAGTTATAGCTGGGGCACTTAGAGCCCTCGCAGTCTCCCTGGAATACTCCCATATTTGTTATCAGAAAGAAATCTGGAAAATGGCGCTTACTTCATGATCTGCATGCCATAAATCAACAAATGCAAGTCATGGGACCCATTCAGAGGGGTCTACCAGCTTTAACAACTATTCTAAAGAACTGGTCTGTTGTAGCGGTAGATATTAAAGATTGTTTCTTTTCCATTCCCCTAAATAGCCAGGATAAGGAAAGATTTGCTTTTACTTTACCCTCTATTAATCATGAACAGCCCAATAAGCGATATCAGTGGGTTGTTCTTCCTCAATGTATGGCCAATAGTCCTACAATGTGTCAACTATATGTAGATAGAGCTTTACAGCCAGTATGAGATAAGTTTTCCCGTGTTAGAATTGTACATTATATGGATGATATTTTGCTTGCCGCCCGTTCTATGGAATTGTTAGAATTAGCGTTAAGTTTTTTAACCAAGGAATTAAAAGATAAAGGTTTATTTATTGCTCCAGAGAAGATACAGAAGGGAGGAGCTATTGAATTTTTAGGAGCTATTATTCAGAATGCACATGTTAGACCAGAAAAGGTAGAAATTAGGACCAATTGCTTAAGGACTTTAAATGATTTTCAAAAATTGCTTGGGGATATAAATTGGATTCGGCCATATTTGAAATTAACTCGCTTTGAGCTTAAACCCTTATTTGATGTTTTAGAGGGAAATCCAGATCTTAATTCCCCACGCCAGCTAACCCCAGAGGCTCAGATAGCACTTCAAAAGGTAGAGCAAACAATTACTAGGGCACAGTTGGTGCACTGTGATAAATCCAAGCCCATTTGGATGTGTATCCTCCCCACTTTAGGTTTTCCAACTGGTGTTCTTTGGCAAGAAGAGCCTCTACTGTGGATTCATACTAAATCTACAGGGATGAGAACCTTGTCCCACTATCCATCCATGATGGCTGAGGTTGCATTATTAGGCATTAAACAATCTATTACATCTTTTGCCAAGACACCTGACTGACTTATAGTCCCTTATACAAAAGAACAAGTAGAGATATTGACTGCCACTACCTCAGAATGGTCTATATTGGTTTGTGCCTTTTCTGGTACAATTGATAATCATTTGCCCAAGAGTGAACTTTTAAGATTTGTAGTTCAGCAGCCTGTGGTGTTCCCTCGAATCACAAGGGAGCAATTGTTGAGCAATGCCTTAACCATCTACATGGATGTTTCTAAGACTGGGAAGGGAGCCTACATGGTGCAAGGAGGCTCACCTGTAACTGTTGAGTGCCATCCAAATGCTCCCCAAATAGTAGAATGCCAAGTAGTTTTAGAGGTTTTTAAATGTTTTCCTGAGTCTTTTAATTTGGTATCTGATTCATCATATGTGGTGAATACTGTTAAAAATTTAGAATTTGTTTCCTATATTAAACCCTCTAGTATGGTAGCCTCACTTTTAGTAGGAATAAGAGGTGAGATTTTGCACCAATCCAATCCCTTTTATATTACTCATATCCGAGCTCACTCTTTGTTACCTGGTTCTATGGCAAAAGCCAATGAACAAGTTGATCTGGCAATGCGTGCTTTTGTGGCATTGGACTCTGAAACACAAGCGCGAGAGTTTCATATCTTATACCATGTTTCATCTGCTATTTTAAGAACTAAATTTAAAATTTCTAAGGAGATAGCTAGGAATATTGTGAAAAGCTGTTCTGCTTGTGTGCAATTCTTGCCTGCTCAGAAAATAGGGGTTAATCCCAGAGGCATTTTTCCACTTGAAATTTGGCAGATGGATGTTACCCATGTTCCATCCTTTGGAAAGCTTTAGTATGTGCATGTCTCCATTGATACATGTTCTGGGGTAATGCACGCTACACCTCTTTCTGGGTTCACAATGTCATTACCCACTGCCTTGAAGCTTGAGCCGCTTGGGGCAAGCCCGATACACTGAAAACAGACAACGAGCCAGCCTATACATCTAAGAGTTTTGCCTCATTTTGTCACAAAATGCAAGTGAAACATATCACAGGCCTGCCCTATAATCCACAATGGCAAGGGATAATAGAGCGTGTGCATCTTACGCTCAAGGACTTACTGCAAAAACAAAAAGGGGGAATAGCAGAAAATTGCACCCCCAAACAAAGGCTCTCTTTTGCTTTATTCACTATAAATTTTCTAAATTTAAATGATAAAAATGAAACCAATGCTGAACGTCATATGACGTCAGAACCCAACAATCAGGGCAAAGTTATGTGGAAGGATGTACTTTCTAATCAATGGCGAGGCCCGGATCGCATTATCGTTCGATCCAGGGGATCTTTATATGTTTCTCTACAGAATCAGGAGCCAGTCTTGGTGCCATTCAGATTGCCGAGACGCGTTGAGGATGACTCTAAGGATGATGCTGATATGGACACTCCTGACCATCTTCCCCCTGATTCAGGCAGAAAGTGGGAATGGTCTATGGAGGCTGAAAAGATGATCCTCAAGCAAAAGTTCCAGATCGCACGTTTGAATGCTACAAGATTGGAGCCTGTTACACTTGGGGACTTTACTTCTTGGCTCACTTCTGCCCTTTCCTTTTTCAAGGAGTGGGTGGGAGTGGGAATCTTTGTAGTCTGCTGTCTATTTGGGATTATTTTTTGCCTCTGGCTGGTTTGTTGTATTCGATCAAAGCGTGTTGTGAAAAGGTCCTACTCACTCAGGCATTCTTGGCTGTTGATGCAGGGCACTCTCCCGCAGCCTGGCTCTCCGCCCTTAGTGACTTATAATGATTGCCCTTGCACAGAGAGGCTTTAGCTGCCATTGCATATCTATAGGGAATCATTCTCCTCTGAGACGGCCTTTGCACCCTGCCACCCTCACTGGCCTTGTATGCAGGAAGATGTCTCGGGGATCCTGGCAGCAGGAAACAGCCTTTGAGCAGTGGGCACATCATGAGGTGAACACTTGTACGGGCTATATCCTGTCTGTGCCATTAGAAAAACAAAAAGGGGGAGATGTAGGGCGCGGTTGGCCCTTGCACAACTTGCTGGAACATTGCATCATGTTCCCCAGCTATTGCATCTGTGTCGCTTATGCTAATTAGGCATCGAGTAGTGACCTATCCGATGTGATCCCTGAATATGCTAATGAGTTATTGCTTTGGACCTATCACCAGCTATATGCTAATGAGTTATTGCTTTGGACCTATCACCAGCTATATGCTAATGAGGCATTACATTGGGCACCAATCATGCATCCCGGGTTCCCTATATAAGCAGGCTGCATTTCAGGCTCAGGGTCTTCTTTCCACCATTCTCAACTGTGCTGCACTCCAATAATGTGTGATCTGAGAAGAATCGTGCGTGTGGTGACTTATCATTCTGCAGGACAGAAAGCGGCTAGCCACATATCACCAATGAAGGAGTGTTTCCCTTGTTCTGCATCCTCTCCAACATAGGCTGTCACCTGTGTTTTTTTTTTTTCTTAGCCATTCTGACATGTGTAAGATGGTATCTCAGAATTGTTTTGTTTTGCATTTTCCTGATGGCTAAGAATGTTGAGCAATTGTTTATGTGTCTTTCTGCTATTTGAAATTCTTCTGTTGAGAATTTTCTCTTTACCTCAGAACCCCATTTTTAAATTAAATTATTTAAGATTTTGGCCTCTAGTTTCTTGAGATTCTGTAGGTTGTCATTTTGTCTTATTGACCATGTCCTTTGCCTTACAGATGCTTCTCAGTTTCAGAAAAATCCCATTTATTAATTGTTTTTCTTAGTGTCTCTGTTACTGCTGTTATATATAGAAAGTGGTTTCCTACCCCAATGCATTCGAGGGTATTTCCCAATTTGTTTTCTTTTAAATTTAGTGTAATTAGGTTTATGTTTAGGTCTTTGATCCACTTTGACCTGAGTTTTGTGCAGAGTGAAAGACATGGATGTATTTGCATTCTTCTACATATCACCATCCAATTATGTCAGAAGCATTTGTTGAAGATGCTATCTTTTTTCCATTGTATATTTTTGTCCTCTTTGTAAAAAAAAAAATCAGGTGTTCATAGGTATGTGGATTAAGGTCAGCATCTTTGATTTGACTTTATTGATCCACAAGTCTGTTTTTATGTCAGTACCAACCAGGCTGTTTTTATTACTGTAGCTGTATAATATAATTTGAAGTCAGAGATGATGATGCCTCCCAAAGTTTTATTATTGAACAGGATGTTTTTGACAATCCTAAGTTTTTTGTTTTTCCAAATAAAATTGAGTAGTGTTCTTTTAAGGTCTGTGAAGAATTATGTTGGTAAGATCGATGTTTTTACTGAGTTGATTTTACCTATCCAGGAGCATGGGAGATCTTTCCATTTTCTGGTATCTCCTTCAATGTGGTGGGAATGTTTGTCTATATGTTGTGAATATAACTTTGTAAATAAAGGAACTGTTTTGGCCTGTGGCAAGCACTGTAGCAGTAGGTAGAAAACAAAGACAGGTAGAGGAAGGTTGAGTTAAGACAGAATCAAGTCAGTCGCCAAAGAGGAAGCATGTAAAGGACCCAGGTGAGCTGGTCACCAGCCACATGGCCAGATGGATTAATGAAAATGGGTTGGATTAAAAGAGCAAGATAGCAATGTGTCTGAGACATAGGCCAAAGAGGATAAAATTAATATAAGCATCTAAGTCATTTTTTGGGGAAAAGCAGCTGTGGGCCAGTCAAACCTCTGGCCCATACAACACTTCAATTTCATTCTTCAATGATTTAAAGTTTTTGTCATACAGGTCTGTTACTTCTTTGGTTAGAGTTACCCCAAGATATTTAATGTTATTTGCAGCTATTATAAAGGGTGATGTTAATTTTCATCTCTTTTATCATTTATGTATAGGAGGGCTATTGATTTATTTTTTTGATTTGCTCTTGTATCCTGCTACCTTGCTGTAGGTGTTTACCAGCTGTAGAAGTTCCCTAATAAAATTTTGGAAGTCACTTAATATATACAACCCTCTTTTCAGTTTGTTTCTGTCCTTATTGGTAAATCAAATTTTTATTTTTAGCTTGCAATAGAAAAATACGTAGGCAGAAATAAAAAATAATCTATAGGCAGATTTTCTGTTGTTAGGGTTTTGAGCATATTTGGCATGGTTCAAATATACCTAGTTATCTGGTGGCAGGTTTCTATGGATTCAAAACATGGGAAATGTGGCAGAAGGCAGCAGCAGATAGCACGAGACTCTTGTCAGTTGTTTATATGTATAAAAGTGTTTTATTGTACATAATTATGATTAACAGAGAGGTTATGGTTATAATGGCAGAGAAAGGAAGAAGAAAGAGAAATGAAAGGGAAGAAGAAAGGAAGAAAGAGAGAGGAAGATTAAAGGGAGCTGCCAAGACATGAGAGAGAGAGAGAGAGAGAGAGAGAGAGAGAGAGAGAGAGAGAGAGAGAGAGAGAGAGAGAGAGATGCTGTGGAGCCTTTGCTTTAAAGGAAGCCTGATGTCAGAACCTAGGAGGGGATGTGGCTTGGTATCAGAGTTCAGAGGGCATGACTCTTGGAGACTAACATCTGTCCTGCCTGCCAGTTCCCAAATAACCACACCAACTTCTTATTAATTATAAAAGCTCAGCTGACTTCTTAGGCTTATTTCTAACTAGCTATTATAAATTAGGTTAACACATATTTTTTAATCTACGTTTTTCTACATACTCATTACTTCATTTCCATTTTGCTCAGGGTGCTTCCTCTGTGGCTTCTGGTATCTCTACCCTCTTCTTCCTAGCATCCTCTGTGCCTAGAAATCCTGCTGAGCTGTTGACTGTTCAGCTTTTCACAGTATACAAAAGGCACAACAATGAACCTTTATTACTTTATATCTATAAGGAAAAATAATTCTGTGTGGGTTCTGAACTCTCTAACTTACCTTCTGCAAATAATGATAGTTTGACTTCTTCCTTTCCAGTTTGTATGCTCTTGATCTCCTTTTGTTGTCCTTTTGCACTAGCTAAAACTACAAGAACTATGTTGAATAGATATGGAGACAGGGGACTGCCTTGTCTTGTTTCTGGTGTTAGTGAGATTGCTTTGAATTCTAATGAGATGATCATGTGTGTTTTTGTTTTCTTTCTTTCAGGTTGGTTACATGATGAATAACATTGATAGTTTTTCATTTGTTGAACCATTCCAGGATCTCTGGAATGAAGCCTAGTTGATCATGGGATGATTTTCTTTGATAGTTTCTTAAATTTGGTATGCTACTGTTTTATTTGCATCAATATTTATGAAGGAGATTGGTTTATAATCTCTTTTCTTGTAGCATCTTTGTGTGGTTTGGGTATCTGGGTGACTGTAGCCTCACAAAAAGTTTGGCAATGTTCCTTCTGTTTCTACTGTGTGTAACAATTTGAGAGGTATTGGTATTAGTTCTTCTTTTTTATTATGAATAAAGTCATATTTTTTATCCATATATCCCTTGTTCAAATTCCCTTCCCCCTCCACCCATCCCAGTCACTCTTTCTTCCCCCCATTACTTTATCTACTCCCCAGCAAGGGCAGATGTCCCAAGGTCTCAAGGTGGCATCCACTCCAGGCAGATCTGCTTTCCTCACTCCAACATTAAGACTGGATCAGGAGTTCCTCTGGAGGGGATGTGCTCCAAGGTGCTACTCCAATGTGTTTTAGATACCAAACTGTTCAGTGGTTGTGGTTTGCAGGTTGGGTGTTCTTTGCTTTTTGTTTAAAGTCCACTAATGTGTGAGTGTATCCCCTGCAAATTTTAGGATATCATTTTTTCTTACTGCTGAGTAGTACTTCATTGTGTAGAAATACCACAGTTTGTTAATCCATTCTTCAGTTGAGGGACATCTTGGTTGTTTCCAGGTTCTTGCTATTACAAATAATGCTGCTATGAACATAGTTGAGCTAATGCCTTTGGAGTGTGAATGTGTATCTTTAGGGTATATGCCCAGTAGTAATATTGCTGGATACTTGGGGAGATTGATTCCCAGTTTTCTGAGAAGCCGTCATAGTGCATTTCCGAGTGGCTGAACAAGCTTACACTCCCACCAACAATGAAGGAGTGTCCCCCTTGCTCCGCACCCTCTCCAGCATAGGTTGTCATCTGTGTCTTTAATCTTAGCTATTCTGACAGGTGTAAGGTGGTATCTCAAAGTTGTTTTGATTTCCATTTCTCTGATGGCTAAAGATGTTGAGCACTTTTTCAAGTGGCTTTCAGCCATTTGTAATTCTTCTGCTGAGAAGTCCCTTTTTAGTTCTGAACACCATTTTTTGATTGAATTATTTAAGGTTTTGGGCTCTAGTTTCTTGAGTTCTCTATATATTTTAGAGGTCATTTCTCTATCAATTGCAGGGTTGATGAAATTTTTTTCCCATTCTGTAGGCTGCCATTTTTGTCTTATTGACTGGCCTCACAGAAGCTTCTCGGTTTCAGGAGGTTCCACTGATTGATTGTTGTTCTTAGTGTCTGTGCTACTGGTGTTATGTTAAGGAAGTAGTCACCTGTGCCAATGAGTTGGAGGGTATTTCCCACTTTCTTTTCTATCAAGTTCAGTGTGGTTGGGTTTATTTTGAGGTCTTTGATCCACTTTTTCTTGTTTATGCCATCTATGGTGACTGATAGTTTTGCTGGTTATAGTAGTCTAGGTTGGCATCCATGCACTTTTAGTGTCTGTATGTCTGACCAGGACCGTCTTGCTTTCATTGTTTCCACTGAATAGTTGGGTGTTATTCTGATAGGTCTCCCATTATAGATAATTTGATCTTTTTCTTTTGCAGCTCTTAGTATTTTTTCTCTATTCTGTAGGTTTAGAGGCTTGATTATTATATGGCAAGAAGTCTTTTTTTTGTTGGTCTAGTCTATTTGGTGTTCTGTAGGTTTCCTGTATTTTTATAGGCATTTCCTTCTTTAGGTTAGAAAAGTTTTCTTCTATGATTTTGTTGAACATATTTATTGTGCCTTTAAGCTGGTATTCTTCTACTTCTATTTCAATTATTCTCAAGTTTGGTCTTTTCATGGTGTCCCAAATTTCCTGGACATTTTGTGTTATTACTATTTTGGTTTTAGTGTTTTCTTTAACAGATGTATATTTTACTACTATTGATTCTTCCACCCCAGAGATTTTTTCTTCCATCTCTTGGATTCTGTTGGTTATGCTTGAATCTGTATTTGCTGGTTGTTTTTTCAGATTCTCTATTTCTAGTTTTGTCTTCGTTTGTGCCTTTTTTTATTGCTTGTATTTCAGTTTTTAATACTTGGCAAATTTCTTTCACCTGCATGTTTTCTTTTTCTTGATTTTCTTTATTTTCTTTCAGGGCTTTTTTTCATTTCTTCTAATTTTCTGTTTGTATTTTCTTCTATTTCTTTAAGAGAGTTTTTATATCCTCTTTTAAGGCTTCTATTAGTTTCATAAAGCTGTTTTTAAGGTCATTTTCTTCTATTCCCCCTTCGTTGTTATGTTCAGGTCTTGAAGCTATAGAGCTACTTGCTTCTTCTGGTGGTGTCTTGTTGACCTTTGTACTGTTGTCTGTATTTTTGCTCTGCCTTCTGCCCATTGTTTCCCCAGTTCTCTCTTGGTAGTTCTTGGTCGGCTTCTAGTGAGTTGTTGGTCTGAGGGCTTTTAAGGCTCTGAAGGCTCTTTGTTGTAGAAAGTTTTCCCGGGCCTGTTTGGGCCTGGAGGTTTTGGCACCTGGTCCATGGCAGCTTTTGTCCCCCAAAGAAATGAATCAGACATTTATATACTTTATACTGTTTGGCCCATGTCTCAAGCACATTACTAGCTAGCTCTTTCATCGTAATTCAACCCATTTCCATTAATCTACCCACCACGTGGCTCATAGCCCGTGGCTCACCTGGATTCCTACATGCTTCTTCGGGGGACGGATGGAAACTGACTTAACTCCACCCTTCTTCTCCTACCTGCCTGCCTCTGATTCTCCACCCACTTCTACGGTTCTGTGCATAGGCCAAAACAGTTACTTTATTTACATCATACAGAGAACATTCCACCACAGCTCTTAATGAGCTAGGTGCTCTGAGGGTCGGCTGTTCTCTTGAGGTAGCAGTGTTATGCCAGTTGTCATCTCTTGACCTCTTACCTCTTAGATGTGTGCCCAGGGACTTGGCTGTTCCTCTACTGCTATTACACAAGCTGTTAACTGGGTGGGCTGTGCTCTCCATCTAAGCCAAGAAGCCATCTCAGGGCCGGGGTTGGGTGGTGGAAGTCAGTTTGACCTCAGATCTCCCACTGTGGTCCTAGGAACTCTCTTGCTTCCCTGCTGCTACCATGCCAGTCCCTCTCTGTGCAGACTGTGCTTCCTGCAGAAGTCCAGTTTCTTACCTCTGGGGCATGCACCCAGAATCAAGGGACCCAGCTGTTCCCCTGCTGCCATCCTCCCTGCTGCCATCTGGGCAGGCAGTGGTCTGTGCTCAATGTGTGTCTTTTTATAGGTGAATTGATTCCATTGATATTAAGGGATATTAATGACTACTGATTGATATTTCCTGTTACTTTTTGTGGTAGCTTGTATGTATTTCCTTTCTGTGGGCTTTTCTTCTGTGGGATTATTGATTGTTTGTGGTTTCTTGGGTGTATCTGGATCCTTAGGTTGGAGTTTTCCCTCTAATGCTTCTGAAGGGCAGGATTTGTTGATAGGTATTGTTTAAGTCTGACTTTGTCATGAAATATCTTGTTTACTCCATCTATGGTGACTGATAGTTTTGTTGGGTATAGTAGTCTAGGTTGGTGCAGCCATGCTCTTTTAGTGTTTGTATAACTTCTGACCAGGACCTTCTTGCTTTCATTGTTTCCAATGAAGGTAAGTTGGCCCTTTTCTTTTGCAGCTCTTAAAATTTTTTCTTTGTTCTGCATGTTTTGTTGCTTGATTATTACGTGACGAGCAGACTTGTTTTTGGGCCAAATGTATTTGGTGTTCTGTAAGCTTCTTATATCTTTATAGGCATTTCCTTCTTTAAGTTGAGAAAGTTTTATTCTATGATTTTATTGAATATATTATCTGTGCCTTTGAGCTGGTATTCTTGTCCTTCTATTTCTATTATTCTCAGGTTAGATCTTTTCATGGTGTCCAAGATTTCCTGAATATTTTGTGTTATGGCTTTTTTGGTTTTAGTGTTTTCTTTGACTGATGTATCTATTTCCCCTGTTGATCTTCCACTCCAGAGATTCTCTATTCCATCTCTTAGATTCTGTTCATTATGCTTGTATCTATAGTTCCAACTATTTCCTTCAGATTTTCTATTTCCATCTTTACCTCATTTTTTGCCTTTTTATTGCTTCTATTTTAATTTTTAGTTCCTGAAATGTTTCTTTCATTTTTTAGTTTTTCTTTTCTTGTTTTTTTTTTTCAAGGACTTGTTCATCTTTTCCATTTTTTTGGTTGTATTTTCTTCTATTTCTTTAAGAGTACTTTTTATATCTTTTAAGTCTTCAATAATTTTCATAAAGGTGTTTTTGCTGTTGTTTCCTTCTGTTTCCTCTTCATTGCTTTGTTCAGGTCTTGTAGTTGTAGAACCACCCGTCTCCTTTGGTGTTGCCTTGTTGTTCTTTATATTGTTATATGTATTTTTGCACTGGTGTCTGCCCATTGCTTCAGTGGTTCAGAATTCATCAGCTCATAGTCAGTTGTGGTTAGAGGGCTTGTGTGTCTCCTGTCTGCTCTGAGAAAGGGATCTGCTTGATCCCTGACTCTGCTCTGAACTCAGATGTGAGTTTCAAAGGCCTCAGTCCTTCTCTGATGCAGAGAAGTTCATCCTGGAGGCAGGACCCAGCAGTGCAAGGTCCCTTCTTTTAGGGGTTACAAGAGGAGGCACTTCACAACTAAAGCCTAGGGCCTGTCTGCTAGCAAGAGTCTGAGATCAGACTCTTGGGTGTGGCCCTGATCCTAGAGAGAAATTCTCTGGACAGGTGACCCAGGAGCTAGAATCTGCTCTCCTCTGACTCTGTTCTGGACAAGGCTCTTGGTATTAGTTCTTCTTTGAAATTATGGTAGAATTCTGCACTGAAGCCAGCTATCTGGCACTGGACTTTTTTCCTCCTTGGGAAACTTTTAATAACTGGTCCTATTTTCTTACTGATTATTGGTATATTTAGGGCTATAATCTGTTCTTGATTTAATTTTGGTAAGTGGTACCTGTCCAGAAATCTGTCCAATTCTTTTAAGTTTTCTAATTTTGTAAAGTATAGATTTTTAAAATATGACCCAATGATTCTCTGGATTTGCTTGGTGTCTGTTATGATCCTTTTTTCATTTCTGATTTTGTTAATTTAGATATTCTCTGTCTTTTAGTTAGTTTGGATATGGGTTTGTCTATCTTGTTGATGTTTGCATATAACCAACTCTTTGTTTCATTGATTTTTTGGTATCGTTTTCTTTCAATTTTAATCATTTTCAGCCTTGGGTTTTATTGTTTCCTGCTGTCTACTTCTTCTGGGTAAATTTGCTTCTGTTTGTTATAGAGCTTTCAGCTGTGCTATTAAGTTTCTGTGAGATTTCTCCAATTTTTTTATGTAGGCACCTAGTGCTATGAACTTTTCTTTTAGCACTGCTTTCATTGTGTCTCATAAGTTTGAGTACAGTATTGATTTACTTTTATTCAATTCTAGGTAGTCTTTAGTTTCTTTCTTTACTTCTTCCTTGATCCAGAGGTGGCTTTTGTAGAATATGGTTTCTGGCTTGTCCAGTTGGTGGTCTAGATGCACAGCCCTGTTGTCCCAGACTGACTAGCCCCAAATAATCACACAAAGGTTTATATTAATTTCATGCTGTTTGGCCTATGGCTCAGGCATATTGCTAGCTAGCTCTTGCATCTTAATTCAACCCATTTCCATTAATCTACCTTGCCACGTGACCCGAGGCTCATCTGTGTTACTGTACATGTTGATTCTTGGGCGACTAGATGGTTTCTTCCTGACCCTGCCCTCCTTCTCCTATCTATGCTTCGATTTCTCTGCTTACTTCTAAGATGCTTACCATACGCCAAAACAGTCCCTTTATTTCACAGCATAGAGAATAGCAATAGCACCATAAAATTTGTAGGCAAATGTGTGCAACTAGAAAAAAATCATCCTGAGCCAGGTAATCCAGACCCACAAAAATATTTAATGTTTTCACCATAAGTATATATTATCTTTTAATTAAATTATTAAGATACAGTCTACAACTGGCCATTTTTTTGTAGCCAGGCAAGGCTTCCAGTGGGTTGTATTCTGTTGAATTGTTGGTTGGGGCCAGTAGGGGTGGGGTGAGTACTGTGGAGATTCCTAAACAACTCAGGTAAATGCTAGGATAGAAAGTCATTCTCTTTCACCTTTGCCTCATTTTATGCCTTTTTTTTTTAATGCTTCTATTTCAAGTTTTTAGTTCCAGGAACATTTTCTTTTCATTTGTTGGTTTTCCTTTTCTTGGTTTTCTTTCAAGGATTTATTAATCTCTTTCATTTTTTTGTTTGTGTTTTCTTCTATTACTTTAAGGATTTTTTTATATATTCTTTTAAGGCTTCTATAATCTCCATAAAATTTTTTTAAGGTTGTTTCCTTCTGTTTCCTCTTCATTGCTCTGTTCAGGTCTTGGTATTGTAGAACCCCCAGTTTCTTCTGGTGGTGCCTTGTTGTTATTTATATTGTTATATGTATTCTTGCACTGGCATCCTCCCATTGCTTCCTTGGTTCATGCTTAGTCAGATCTTAGTCGGCTCTTAGTCAGTTGTGGGACCAGGGGTTCTGTGTCTCCAGTCTGCTCTGGGCACAGGGTCTGCATGATCTCTTACTCTGCTCTGAACATGGGGTCTGCATGATCTGAAGATGTCCCTGTGTGATGAAGTAGCTTGTTTGGAGGTGGGGTTTGGCCATAGGATGTCCCTCCTGCTATGTGTTTCTGGGGATTACTGAGGGGAGGTTCTCTCAGCTTTGTTTGGTTTAGGTCTGGGTATGGGGGCAGAGCTGGGACTGTGGCCCTAGCTTTAGAGAGGATGTCTGGGAGTTGGAAGGTGCTCACCTCTTATTCTGCTCTGGACACAGGGTCTGCACGATCTGAAGATGTCTGTATGTGATGATGCAGTTTGCACAGGCAAGTGGATGGATTTGGAGAATATCTGCCTGAGTGAGGTATATCCAGAAAGATAAATAGGGGATGTACTCACTCATTAGTGGACTTTAGACAAAAAGGAAAGAATACCCAAGCTACAAACCACAACCACTGAACAGCTTAGGATCTGAAGGAACTTAAGAGAGACATTCAGGGAAGAGAAAAATAGAGATCTCCTTAGCTAATTGGGAGCATAAGAGGTTGCAACCAAGAAGAGATGGGAATAAATCATGAGATAAGGAGATGATTGAGTGAGAGAAACAATGAGGGAGAAAAAAAGAGATGGAGATCTTAATAGTGGAAGCCAATGTGGGGTTGGATAAAGACTGGGTGCTAGGGAAACCTCCAAGAACTCACAGGATGTCCCTGTCCCTGTGTGATCTCCAACCAGTAGAGAAGGTGTTGCTTAAACAGGACTTACCCTCTAATCAAATGAATTATTACCCTAAGTGCCATCATAGAACTTGCATCCAACAATGAATAGAGGTAGAGGCAGGGATACATGGCTGAGCACTGGGCTGAGTCGCTGGTCCAGCTGATAGCAGGGACTGAAACTCTACATGAACTCTACATGAGCAAGGGAATAGGGACTATGAGGAAAATTTTTACAGTGATGGCTGGCTGGAGCTCTGAGAAGCTCACTGAATCAAGAACAACCACTGAGGAACCATCAGGAAAAGGATCTAGGCCCTCCAAGGATAGGCAACTGTCCACTGACATGGGCAGTATGTGGAGCCTCAAGGGGAGGGATCAGACTGTGTTTCTGTACATGGACTGGCACCTTGGAGCCCATTCCCTCCAGAGGAACACCTAACACAGTCTTGATATTAGGATGAGGAAATTGGACTTGCCTGGATTGGGTGCTGAGCTAATCCACCTTGGGACCTCTTGCCCCTTCTAGGGAGGGGATGGGAGGATGGGGCAAGGAAGGTGAAGGCTGACCAGGAGGGGTTGTGAGGGGGAAGGGAGTTGGAACAAGGGGATACATGGAAAAAAAGACTTTATTCTATATAAATAAATAAATAAATATTTTAAGAAGGAAAGTTACTCTCTGAAATTTGACAATGGGGTCCCATTGCCAAAGACAACATCCACATAGTTCACTGAACATGGAGAGGTCAAGCTGGTGCCTTCATGGAGCCTTTACTCTATATTCTAGTTTCTTCAGTGAAAGGAGGTGTTTTGTTTAGTCACCATTACAGAGGCTTCCCTTGGCAGCAGATGGAAGCAGGTGCAGAGACTTGTAGCCAGACATTTTGCAAAGAGAGTGTTTAAATTGTAGGTCTTCATCAGGCTTTTGCCCTGGGAGATTACAGAACCCTTTGGAAGAGGGGGAGAAAAGATATGGAAGGCAGGGGGAATAGAGGGCACTAAGGAGAACATGGCTCATTGAATCAACTAAGCTGGTCTCCCATGGGCTCACAGAGATTGAAGCAGCAAGGATGAGGCCTCAGAGGTCTGCACCAGGTTCTTTGCCTATAAGCTGTGGCTGTTCTGCTTGGTGTTTCTGTGAGTCTCCTGGGAGCAGGTGTGTCTTAGTTAGGACTATTATTGCTGTTGAATGACACCATGACCACAGCAGGTCTTATAAAGAGAACATTTAATTGTGGTATCTCACAGTTCAGAGGTTCAGTCCATCATGGCAGAGAGCATGGTGGCACACATGGTGTTAGAAAATAGCCGAGTGTCCTAGATCTTGTAGGCAACAGAATGTCAACAGCCCGTATCTTGAATATATAAAACCTCAAAGCCTGACCCCCCCACAGTGACATACTTCTCCTAACAAGGCCATCCCCACTCCAACAAAGCCACATTTCCTAATAGTGCCACACCCTATGAGATTATAGGATTATGGGAGACAATTACATTCAAACTACCATAGAGTGTTCTTCTTTTTCCTGCTCCTGGAACTCTTTTCTTCCTATTGGGTTACTTTGTCCAGCCTCAGTAGAAGGGCTTTTGTCTTGTCTTATTGTAACTTGTTTTGCTGGTTTTTTACAGTTGTCTCTTGGGAGCCTGCTCTTTTCTGAATAGGATATGGAGAGGAGATGATATGAAGAAGAGGGGAGGGGTTGAGGAGATGTGAAGTTGGGGGAGATGGGAATCTGGAAAGAGTGGAGGGAGGGAAACTGATTGGAATGCATTGTATGAGAGAAGAATCTATCTTCAGGAATAAACAAAAGGATCAGTGTGCATTTTCAGAGTCTTTGCTACATCCTGCCTTTGTGATGATTCTAATTTACAAGTTTTATTATTTTTATTATACTTTAATTAAACTATTTTATAATATAATACACACATGCCATGGCATTCATGTGGAATTAAAGGATGGCTTATGGGAACGGTGTAAATTCCTGTGATCACAAATCATATGACTTAATGGAGAGCATCTCTACCTGTCATCTTGCTGGCTCTTATGTGTGTCTGTGCACTGATGTAGATGCAGTGCCCTAAGAGGAGATAGGTGGTCAGAATTCTATGAACCTTTCTAGTAAGCTGAACTTTTCTGACTTGTATATTTAAAACAACATGATTTGAATTTTTTGTCCTGTGTTTCCATGTTGTTTAAGACTGAAATGTATTTTCTCAAAGTTACTGTGTTGAAACCTTCATCCATATATGATTGGATTTGGTCATGTGTCCCTCAAAGGCCAACATGTGTAAAGGTTTGATCCTGGGAGATGGCCTATTGAAAGATGGTTGAACTTGTAAGAGGTAGAGCCTTGTGGTAGTTCGTTAGGTCTCTGCAGCTTTGAAGGGAATTATAGGACACTAATTACTTTTTCTTCTTATGTTTGCTGACTCAAAATTTGAAGGTTCTGCTTTAATTGTGTTTAATTCTGCTTTGCCTTGGTAGAAGCCCAAAGCTACATGATCAGTTAATTATGGACTCGGACCTCTAAAACTGTGAGCCAAAGGATCTTTTCATTTTTATCAGTTAATTACGAAGAATAGTAACAGAAATCTGACTAACAGGGTTTTTAAGGAAAAAATTAAGGTTAAATGAGGCCACCAATTCAGTAAAAACTGGTCTTACAGAACTTTATCTTGTCTTTTTTTCTTTCTCCTTCTAATACATTTTTAGAGCATGCTCAGAAGTAACAACATCAGAAGGTACAATAAGAAAGCAGTTATCCCTGAGCCAGACGATTCCCACTGTTATCAATCTACTCTATGTAGAGTGTCTTGCCTGTGTGTGTCTGTGTACTGTGTAAATGCAGTGCCCTAAGAGGACAGCAGAGAGTGTCAGGTCTCTTTCAACTTGAGGTACAGATTTTTGTAACCTGCTAGGCTGGGCATTGAACACAGGTGCCTTAAAAGAACAGTGGGTGCTCTTAACCATTGACTTATCTCACCAGCTCCACAACAGCATCTTGATGTTGGACTTCCAGTCTCTGAGATTATAGGAAATTAAACGACTATTACTGAAACCACATAGTCTGTGCTACTTATTATGATTGCTTAAGAAGCATGTACCCTGTGTCATGTCATGTTAGACAGATATACAAGAGGACAGAAAGGCATAGAGCTGGTGACAAGGCTAGGGGACACAAAAATCTATGTCAAAAGTTATGCAGCAGATAGAATTTCTTCGTGGTTGTACAATGCTGAGATTCTTCTCCATCTACGGTGGAGATGTTTTAATCTCTGCAAACATCATGAATGTGAAGGTGGTAGTCAGTTTCCTAGTACTAAATACAATTTCTGAGATCATCATCTTGTAATGAAAAAAATGTATTTTGACTCAACATTTTGGAAGGTCCAATTTATAACTAGTTAGTTCTATTGCTTTTGGGCCTGTGTCAAGGCAGCCAGCCTATGATGGTGGGACCATGTCTCAGAGCAAACCCTCATCACAACCAAGAAGGAGAAGAGAGAATGAGGGAGGATATAGGTCTCCACAGTCTCCTTCAGGAAATACCCACAATGACCTCACAGCTTACTACTAGACTCCACCTCTAACATTACATCTTCAGCCATTTTTCTTAGTTATTATCTAATGTCTTTATGAACACTGGATTTTATTTGCTTGTTATGTTTCCATGGGTGCTTTTCTTGGATAGATGGGTTTTTAGATTCTCCATATGATGATTTGAAATTCTCTTGACTGCTGAGGCACCAACAACCAAGTTGTTGGCTTCTCTAGTGAGACAGGACCAAGTAACTGTTGGGTCCCCAACATCTAAGATGCAAGACAGCTGTTGTTTCTATTTTAGCATAAGCTGATTTAATAAATTCTTTTATTTCATCTGTTTGTCTTTCTGTCTAGTCATTCTGTTCATGTAGTGACTAATATAGGGAGAAGACAGCCTCAAATTCATGAGGTGGAACTTTGGATCTTATTGCTGGGTTCCCTTAAAAGTTAGGCCATTTGAGGGAAGGCAAGTGAACTCTTCGAGAACTCAAGAACTTCTCTTATGAGACTCAAAAAGTCTTGAATCAACAGATAAATTTGAGCCTTTTTTCTAATCAGTTTTCCCCAGGCAGGTTTACTTATTTTTATTCATGTGCCTCTTTATTTTATTTTATTTTTTTTTGCCTCTTTATTTTAAATGGTGAGCTTTGCATTTTTCCTGAAATGTGGTTTTATCTTGGTCCCTTTATAAATGTGCTAAATATTGGTTGTGGAAAATATATTCCATATGCATTGAGGGGAAATGGAGGATAAAAAAAATCACTGAGCACCTAATGTTCTACTGCTGGGCAGATAAACAGAAGCAGGCCCTTAGTCATGCCACCAGGAATACAGCACTTGCTGGGACACACATCAGAGATGATGTGCAGAGTGGCAAACAAGCCTAGCCCAGTGGGGATATTTTCCAGTCAGGAGGGTCTGTCTTTAACAATACTTATTTGTTTTGGAAGAAGAATAAACTTGAGAAAAGAAAATTAGACTTTCACTATAATGACTGTTTTGGCTTCTTTTGTACTTATGCTTAAAATATATTTGTAGATCACACTTCAAAGCAGAAAATTGTCATATTTTCTTTTCTTTCTCGTTTTAAACAAATTTGAAGTGTCACTGCCATGCAAACATGATTTGTCCTGAAATGTCACTATACTGTCTGCATCTCACTGTGAAGAAAATGAAGGGTCCATTAGAGAAATATTTCAAGCAGTCTTCGTAATTGAGCACATCCCATAATTTTACATCCCTATATCTGACTTACCAGCAGTCAAGCCTTCCATTGCCATTGCTTTTAAGAATTCATCAAAATGCTACATCCTTTTTTTTTTCAGTGTAGACTGAGAGGAACAGAAAATACTGCCTATTGTGCCAAAAGTCAGACACAGGTCAGTAAGTTATTTGCTACAAAGATACAGTGGATTTCTCACTCTGTACCGCAGCTGCTTACATGAGAAAATGGAGCTGAGGGTTGGGAGTTAGTAGATGCAGACCTGGTGACCTGTGCTCCTCTTGGGAGGGTGCATTAATAACATCATCTGCTGCTTCATGTCAGGAGACTTTTCTCCGTTCACTGGGGCAGTAGGTAGTCACTGAACTCACTCATTTGAAGTACTCCCACTTCCAGACTGATGGAAAGTCTACCTGACTTCCTAGCCTAGGAAATCCCCCCTTACATGGTTCAGTTTCTCCATCACATCACATAAAACAGCCTGAATACACGTTTAATACTGTGTGCATTTGGTCACTTCTAAGTCTTTTATTAGACTATAAACTCATAAGGACAGGTATGGTTGGTAATAATCATTATCAAATGATTAAAAGGTTAATATTTATTAAGGGCATTATAGGAAAAAACCTCACTGATGCAAGGGATTCAACAGTTCAGTGATTCTTGGAAAGCTGGACTGGTCCAAGTGGTTGGAGAGTGCCTGGTCCTTTCTCCAAGAGCGCAAGGGAGCCAATAGGAAGGAAAGCTGGCATGCATCTGGTCTAAACTTGCCTGGCCATGCTCCGTACACTGGGGTCTCAAGGCCCAAAGGCCATTTTCTTTAGGTCAAGGTGATATTACCTGCTTCCCACTACATCCAGTGACTGTGTATTCCTATTTGTGAGTCATGTCAGCAACTTGTGTAATTGCAAGGTCGGGTGCTGAGGATAGTAAACAAAAGGACTCTATACTTGGAACGTTCCCTCCTTTGTTTAAGGTGATGTAGTGATTCCCAGTGTATTCGTTTGCCAACAAGAGCTTGTGTACAATCCCAGTTGTGTGCAGTTTGTAGTTTAGCTCTCAAAATACAGCTTTCCTTATATTTCTTACCCCCTTTCTATTACTTTACCCCAATTCCCTTAAAGGCAACCCCTTTAGCTTATTTCAGAGTACACATTTTACACATGGTAACTAACTCATGCAGTAACATACCTCCCTGTCTTTTTTCACTTCCTGATTTCATTAACTTGCTGCATAAAAGAACCAAACTACTATTTATGTAAAAGTAATTTGCCACCTACCAGGAGAAGTTTGATGATCAAATAATAGTAAAACATTCAAGTGAGAAATTCTGAAAAACAGGACTCCTATTTATAAACAAATTTGATGATGGGGTGTATTTGGGCTCCAATTCACTCTTCTTATTTCAGCAAATGCTTACTATCTCACAGTTTTAAAAAAGTTGGTGTCTATTATATACGTATTTCATTATATTACACAAAAGCACACTTCTAAGAACCAGAGAAAGAAATTATCTACAGCAAATATATGTTTAATTTTGAAATTACTGAAAATCTAGGCATACATACACACAAACACACACACATACAATTTTAAAATTACTAACACACAGGGATAGAGATATAGAAATAAGAGAGAGAGAGAGAGAGAGAGAGAGAGGAGGGGAGGAGGAGGGAGGAAGGAAGGGAGAAAGACATAGACATGACACAAAGACACACACAGAGACCCACAGTCTTCTATTTCTCAGAGTTGAAGGTGTCATCTCACTGAAAATCATTGAAACCCTAAATTTAATTGTGAAACATGTTATATAATCATATACTAAGCTGAGATTTTTTAATATTAATTTATGTTGCCATCAAGTGGAAAAGTGAGCATGAAGAATGTGATGGAGACATTTGGGTGGACAGACTTTCAGTGGAGAGGGTCCACCGTGCGTGTAGCCTTTCATTGCTGAGCAGTTTGGCTTTTTCTTACTTGAAGACTTTTTAACAACTTCATTCTTTCTTATGTTATTTCTGTTAGAATAAAATGCTATTATTTTATTTCCAACTTGATGCACAATGATACATCATCTAGAAAACCTAGTCTTATTCTCTTTGAAAATTATTTCTTGTATTGGGAGAGTTGATCATGACAATTACCTGTTATTCTACGTAATTTTCAGCCCATTTTCTACCTTACTTACCACCAGATTTTCCCTCATATTTTCAGTTCACAATTTTAAAAGTAATTTCTCTCCAAAGTTCTTAAATATGAGGATAATATTTGCAAGTTACTCCGTCATCTTTTCAAGGGTAGTTGGTTGATGCTGTAATGACACACCTCAGTTTAGAGTTTCCTGCAATCTCATCCCACCCCGACCTTTGAGTTACAGCAATAATAGCAACTATTGGCAAAGTCAAGTATTGAACAAAAAAGTTTGGCTTCACTACCTCTAAACTCAAACATTTTCTTGTGTTTCCTACTGTTATTATTACAGTTATAATAACCCAAATACAAATTAAATTTACCCAGTAAATGTGTGATGACAGCACAGCTCCAGATTCTGCTCATAGGATGCTATGGAGAATGTCTCACAGGACTTCTGACTTCTTTTATTAAAGCTCTATATTCCACAAATACAGAAAAAAGTTGTATAAGCAGAATGTACAACAGAATTGGTCCCATCATATTTACAGGAAGTCTTTTTTCTCTAGTCTTCACTCTATTATATTTAATGAGGTGGAATCTATCTACCATGCTTTGTATAAAAAGTACAAATGCATTGGCATAAAAAGTAATTGGGTCTTGTCCTGGTCACTTATGAATTTGGTAAAGATATGCATACCTCACTGGGCTTTGCTAAAGCATCTTAAGTACTTTTATGTGGTAAAAGACCTGGGAATTTTTTTTTTTGTTGTTAATGAAGAAAAAGAATCAAGGCTAGACTGACCTTTGCTTAGCCAGAGCCCATTTTAGTTTAGCAAAATTCAATCTGCCTGAAATGAAAAGAAAATTGACTTTCTCATTTCTTTTGTCCTATCCTAGGGGGAAAATAAACTAAAGAGGTGAATAGAGCGGTCTGATCATCACGAAGGGCTGGCTCTGCCTTTCTGCAACCAAGGCAGTAACGGAAATTGAAATTTACAGCACCATGGGCACTGTTCCCCCTCCAAAGCAGGTCACCCTGAGTGCATTTACATTATTGGTTTGCTTTACATATTCATCATATTCCTACTCAGTTTGTTCCTTATAGAAAACTGTGGGGCTCTGAGATCAGAGTCTCATCAAGCATGGGTGAAAAGCCCAGGACATTGATCAGGCAAATAACATTCTACTTGGAAAATATTTTTTTTTTTACATCCTTTCTCATCTGTCCATTTCTTATCACTCCTGCATTTTCTTTTTTACTTTATTTATTTTGTATTTATCAAGAAAAACATGAATTTAAAATGCTGATAAGTTAACAATAACTATAAAACTCCTGCCTTTTCAATTACTCATGGTCATACCATAGGAGGCAGCCCAGAGCCCATGGGTGAATCAAGAGACTGTCAATCATGTCTCCGCTTAAAACTTTGCAGGAGGAGGTTCTCAAAGACATGCAGCAGATAATGTTGTCTTCCAGGGACACCTTGCTCTGATCTCTTTAGAGCTCTTTGTCTAAGAGGAGCCCCCACACTGCAAACACTCTGTGAATTGTATAGTTAAGAGCTTTGGGGTACAAAGGTCTGAGATTCACTTTCTGCTCTGTCACTCACTAGCCATAAGACTTTTCAAATTCTTACTTTTCATATGTATGACTTTATCTATGGTGCACAGAGATGGGTAAGTACTTAATGGAGTGACCAAAATGCAGCCTCTGAGTGCAGGTGATCCCCAATATGTCACTTGGGTTTCTTGCTAAAAATACAGATGATTGCATGGTTATTTGACCTGGTGAGTCAGGATCTCTTCCTGTAATTTGTGTGGAATAAAAATTTTAGGTAGTTTTGACTAGGGGTCAGATTTGGAAGCTTGAGGGACTTAGAAACAGCTGAAAGCTTTAATCCCTTATTATTTTCATCTTTTGTATGTATGTATTTTATGGATGACACTTGTACTTGTTAGTGTGAATGCGTGCACATGCGTGTGCTGATGCATATGTTACTGCAATATTTGCGTCTATGAAGGTCAGAGGTTGGTGTTAGGTGTCACTCTTATTCTTTTAAATTCATCTTACCATTTTTAGATGGAGTCTCTTAGTGACTCTGAAGCTCATTGACTTGGCTAGGCTGGCTTGGTCAGTGATCTTCATGGGTTCTCTGTGTCTTTGTCTATCTTCCTCCCAATCAGGGTGGACAGTCATATACCAGTGTGTCTTGGGGCCGAGACCCAAACTTGAATTCTCATGCTTGCTTGGTTGGAACTTTGCTGGCAGGAACATCTCTCCACTCTCAGTGTCTAACTTATAATAGTCAAGTCAGTCAAGTCCTTTTTTTTTGATGTCTTCACTAAACATAGTCTTTATGACACAGATGATTCACTATCATTGGTAACAGACCTGTGCACATTTCGCAGTGTTCAGATAATTTCTAATAGTCAACAAAAATTGTATCAAGTGTTTTATTTTCTTATTGATAAATTTACTCCTGGGGATATTTAGAAAAAAATTAATATCTTTTTACATTTGAAGATATTCTATATTTCTCTGTAGGCATTTAAAAATACTTGTGTCCCAGAGTCCTTTATTCACTGTTTCAATAACATCTTGGTACTATTTTCCAACTTTCAGTCCATGTAAGACTCTAGTCAAAGACATCCTCATGGCTACAGACACAGGGACTGTATTCACCCTGATCTTGAAGAACTGAATAACCTTTATAATCTCCTTTTATTGTCACTTTTCCACTCTGATAAATGTTGACAGAAGATGCACTTTCCACAAGATACTTCAAAGAAAATATCACATATTTTCATCTATGCATTTTCATTTTTTCTTTTTTTTTTTTTTTTTTTTTTTTTTTTTTTTTTTTTTCCTTTATTTTGTATTTATTAAAAAAAAACACACAGTAAAAAGAATTTAAAATGTGGAAGAGTTAACAATAACTATATAGAGGATAAGAATGATAAGCATGGCTTATCAAGGGTGGAAATACAAATAAGATTGCTACACCTATATTTTCTTTGTGTTCATCT
>PVIH01013233.1:0-34800 GCA_004025045.1 Sigmodon hispidus
AGGCCTGCCCTAGCATAGAGTTGGGACCATCGGCAGGCTGCTCTCTGGGAGCTAGAAATCCAGAGTCTATCCCACAGCCCTGTTGCAGTCAGGGGACTCCAGCAAACACCAGCTTGACCTTCTCTTCACAAAGCTCACTCTGTGCCAGCCCCCCTATTCACTCACTCCAGTCTTTGAGGTCCCCAACAGGCCAATCAGGTAAGGAATTGGCTGGGAAGGGGTATGAAGAAATGGTCCTGTCTTTTCGGGAGTGGGCCCTGCCTGGCACTGGGCAATGCTATGCCTTCTGTCCTCTGGCTCTCATATGAAGAGTTCCCCTACCCTATGCTAACTGGCTGCGCTTGTGCGGGAGGAGAAGGGGCAGCTTCTGGAGAGAATTTAACTCCAGAGGCCCTCTAAATTCCCCCATGGCCTTCAGGCCCCAGCAGCCTGGCCCCTCGAACTCTGGCTTTGAGGCAGCGCCTCAAAGCATGTCTCACCGCCATCCGCTGCTTCTACGAGGCTCGCCTAGATGATGAGTGTGCCTTCTACACTAGCCGACCCCCACCTCCTGGGCCCACCCGGGTCTGCACCAATCCTGTGGCCACGTTGCTTGAATGGCAGGAAGCCCTGGTGAGCCTTCAGTATGATGCAGCTAGACCATACTGCACAGCAAACGCACGGGATGGGGGCGGGGGCACCCACTTTGGCTTCCTTTACCAAGAAGTAAGGGATGTGACAAGGTCTCTCTCTTTCTCCAGTGTTTCATTCCGGTTGGTTCTGTGGTCCCACGGGACTCTCCATCATGACTGCAGCCCATGGAGCTTCTGTTCTGCTTCACTCATCCCTTTATTTTTAGCCTTATTTATTGTTGCTCTGCCCATTGGACTGGGAGCCAACACCCCTTTATCCCTTAATAAAGTTTCCGTAAACCAAGTGTTCCAATAGGGCAGCTACTGCTGTTGCTCTCCAGCCGCCCACATGGTGGCAGTGTGCTCCATTGAGAGGGGCTAGGGCTCAGGGTCTCCTACAGAAGCAGCCCTGTCTTCACACTCCTGCCCAGCCCACCTTCTGAGCAAACTCTTCAGTGGTTTAGGAGAAATTGTGGAATGAGATGAAGTCCCCTCCAGGGGCCACCAGCTATTTTCTCATGGAGAATACCGCTGTTAGAACTCTTAATTGGGGGGGGGGGCTGTAGAGTTGGCTCAGTGGTTAAGCACTAGCTACTCTTCCAGAGGACCTAGGTTTGATTCTTAACACCCACATGTCGACTCATAACTGTCTGTAACTCCAGGGGATCTGACACCCATACATAAAGTAATAAAACAAACAAACAAAGCAACTCCTAATTGGGCACCTGTGACCCTAAGCTACTTGGAGGTTGAGGCAGGAGGATCACTTGAATGAATCCGAGTTGAAAGTCACCCTGGGTAAAAGCTATAACCTATCTCAAAAAGAGAAAAAGAAAAACCACAAAGAAGCCACTAACAGGAGGAAACTGTTAGAATTCTCTTCCTGTGCAGGCACACAAACCCAACTTTAGAATCTTCTACAGGCTTGCAAGGACAGCACCCCTGAAGGGGACCCGCTCCCTCCACTCATCTTTCCCACATCAAAGCCGAAATCTGCATCCCTCCCCTTCTGGAGAGGCCGGCCTGCCTAGGCTAACTGTGTAGATCAACCTCCTACTTGACGGAGCCAGCGGGGTGAGAGCCCTTCCAGGGCATGACCCTCCCTCCCGCTCTGCGCCAACGTAGGCAGCCACGTACAATCCCCAGTCTCACTTTATTGGAAGAAGTAACAGTATCTGCAACTCCAGGACCTAGCCTGGAAAAAGATGGAATGGGCACTGTACAAAATGGGCTTTAAATACATACTAGGAAGGAAGACGTTAGTTCCTCCAGTTCACGGGAAGGCTGTCTTGGCGAGAGCCTGAAAAATGGCGGTGCAAGAGGGGAGGAAAAAAATGCCTACTGAGGTCTGTAATCTAGCCTGTGCCAGAGTCGCCTCTCACCTAGACGGACCCCTGCGTCAGTCCTTTTCATCCCGAGCTGCCAGGGCATCCTTTTTTCCCATCTTCCAACTCCATTCGTGAAACTTTCCCAGCTCCAGGCAGAAGGGAAGGCCACGACCCTGTTTCGTTGGAGCCCAAGTGAGATTGTCCCTCCCTACGTGGTTTTCTTCATCCCGCCTTCCCATCGACTCCCCCAGCCACTTAAAACCCTTGAGCCCCAAGAACCCGCCCATATAGGTAGCGTGGGGAGCAGGAGAGGATGGGGCTTTGGGTAGGGCTAGCTGGAGGTGTGTGTGGATTGGAGCTAGGGGGCAAAGGGGCAGGCAAATGTGAGTGTGTGGGAGGTGTCGGCTCAGTCCGGGTAGATGATGAAGCCTGAGAAGGTGCTGTACTTGTTGGTGTTGCCGCCATGCACTTTCCCACCGTCCAGCTTGATGAAGACCTCGTCACCCACATCTAGGTGTAGAATGACGCTGTTGCTGGCATAGTCGTAGTTCTGATCAGCATCCTGAGCAATGGCGCTGGCTCGGACCTAGTGAGAGAGGGAAAAAGCCAGACACACACATACTTATACCCTGTGCAGAGCTGAACTGACTGACGGGGGTGAATCCAGTGGCGGTCGGAATAAGTTTAGGCGGTGGGTTGTGTCGGGGACCAAACTGTTTCACAACCT
Organism: Sigmodon hispidus; assembly: GCA_004025045.1. Taxonomy (NCBI): domain Eukaryota; kingdom Metazoa; phylum Chordata; class Mammalia; order Rodentia; family Cricetidae; genus Sigmodon; species Sigmodon hispidus. The sequence goes on from PVIH01013233.1 coordinate 2,667, forward strand.
ATGGGTTGCGACCCTTTGGGGGGTGTCAAAGGACTCTTTCACAGGAATTGCATATTAGATATTTACATTATGATTTACAACAGTAGCAAAATTACAATTATGAAGTGGCAACAAAATAATTTTATGTTTGGGGTCACCACAACATGAACTGTATTAAAGAATCACAGCATTAGGAAGGCTGAGAGCCGATAAGCTAGGAGCCTGCAGAGCTTCTAAGGCATGACTTGGGCACACATGCACCTTCTCTTGGCCTCTATTAGAGCAGTAAGGGGTAATAATAATGGGATCCACCCCCTGAGTAATTAGGATTAAATGAGCATACCTGGAGTGAGTTCAGAACCTATTCTGTATACAGAAAGTGTTATGCAGAATTGCTGTTTTAGTGCCAAGCAAATAGCTTTCAGGACAGTTCTAGGAGTCCATGCTCAATCCGAATTCCTACACTAGCTTTTCTGTGGGGCTGGGATGACAGGATGACGTGTGTCTACACCTGTGTTATACCAGGAGGAAAATAAACTGTTTCTCTCTGGCCTCGTGGGCCCAAATTTCCCTGTGGAATGTTCACCTGGCCCCCCCCATGTGGAGGGCTGCCTTTGGTGGGGATCTCTGGTCTGCAGGAATCATACTGCCAGCCTCTTTCCTCAGTTTCCGCCCCACAGGGACTGGTTATTAAATCATTAATTATTCATCATTATTCTAATCATTATTTACCATTCCCAGGGCCGCAGTGTCAGCTCCGTGGAATACAGAGTGGTAGATGTGCTACCCCACCCCCTCCAAAACCAACACACTCCAACCTCCTCCAGATTCCTGGCACAGACCAAATCTACCTACTCAGTATCACAAGAAGAAAGACACCAAGATTTTGCCTACACCGTGGCATTCCACAGTCACAGATGCACTTGGAGCATGTGGACACTAACCATCAACCCCATGAAGGTGAGATAGCCTAACAACTCTCTCTCCTCAGGCTCTGGAGGGAGGGCATGCTAGGGACAGACCCCAAAGATGAAGCAAAAGGTTGGCTATGGGTGATGTCCTTTAGGGACAGCTATACAGCAGAGTTCAAGGCTTAGGGAGCTCTGAGGGGTAGGCCTGATGCACCAGAGCCCCACCCCCTCCGTGGAACATTCAGAGGTCACTGCTTGGTCCAAATCTTCCTCTTCCTGTATAGTATAGGTGGCTTCTTCCACTCTATTCCATGGCATCTTGCTAGTTCAAATGTCTGAGTCTTTTGGTGAGCTAGTCCCTTGAACCTAAGTGGCAATGGTTTTGGCTACAAAATCATTGTATGTGTGTAGGGCAGCACATAGCAGAATCTGAGAGGTTCCCAGGGAGATTGTAGGGCCCTGTAAACCAGGCCTCCTTTCTTCTAGGAAATGGGCAAAACAGCGTTTTCTTCTCCCTTGAAAATCCAAGCTGAATGACTCTACCTGGGGGCAAACAGCCACTACCCAAAACAAGAGTCCATTCAAATTCCTGAAACCAGATTCCCTAATAGCTTATTCCATGCCAGGGCTGGGAATCCCACTGATGGAGAAGACTGGCCCATAAAGAAGGCAGGCAGCTCAAGACTGTCAGAGAGAAGGGTCTGAGGGGTAGGCCAAGTAAAGACCTATGATGTGACAAGCTACAGTTGGAGGTTGGAGAATGAGGTTGAGGCTACAGAGACATGCAGAGTCCTGAACTCTAGCTCTGACATCATTCTAATGCTCCGTGAGACTTTGGACAGGTGACTTTCTTTTTCAGGTCCCCAATTCTTCCTCTTTGGTTAAATTAAGTGACATAAATTTTTAGTGGCATTCACTGATACCCTGATAGCATTTCAGGGGAGGAGCTGAGTTGTGGCTGAGTGCTGGGAATTTTAAGAAGTCACTAGTAAGATCTGGGGTTAAGTAGAGGGGCAATCTCACCTGTCCATTCTTCATCAAATCGGCCCACATGCTGGTGCCATCGCCGCCACGCATGAGCACATGGTAAGCGAAGAAGTAGACGCCTGGCATGGGACAGGTGAACTTGCCACTGGCTGCCTCGTAAGCGTTGCCCACGTTGGTCACCACGTCGTCAAAGCGCAACACTTCATAACCCTCGTGAGGCCGCCGAAGACCCGCGTAGAAAGCGATTCGGGATACATAGCCTGCAGGGGGCGCTGCCCCTCCAGGGCCTGGGCCAGGAGGACCTGGGGGACCTGGCCTGCCTGGCTCTCCAGGGGGTCCTCTGGGACCTGGAGGTCCTGGGGGTCCCCGCAGACCTGCCTTCCCTCGCCGACCCACCTCTCCCTTGGCACCAGGAGGAAAGGGAGGCACTGAGGCAGGAGCGCCGTCGGGGCCTTGGCCTCTGGGTGCATGGGGGTCACACACCATGCGACATCGACCGAGCATCTCATAGTGCGTTGGTCCATGAGAGCTGTGCACCAGTAGCGGGATGGCTACCAGCAGCAGCAGCACCATGGCCACCCCGACGGCCGCACCCGCCACCCGCTTGCGGCGGCTCAGCCGTGACGCGGCCAGGGCCAGCAAATCCTCCTCACTTTTGGGCGCAATGGCGACGGAGGCCCGGGGCTCTCCCCGGGCTCGGGGTCCGGTCCGGATCTCCCGACGGCTGTGCCGGACCACTTTGCCCCTGTGGATTCCTCCTGTCACAGAGGAACTGTTTCCACAAACCGCTGGTCAGGATGGAGGTCTCCCCCGTGGGATGGGCCAAGGACAGCCCTAGAGGGTTCAGAAGCTGTAGTCTGATATTACCCTCGGGTGCAGTTCTAATGATCCAGGATGTCTGAGGTCCACAGCTTCTTGGACGGCTGGTTTCCAACAGGTCTAGGATGCTGCTCTCCAGACAGTTGCTTTCTCCCGGATGGCGATGTCTGGGTCCCGGGCTCCCTTTGCTGATTTCTCCCGGTTACACTAGGGGATCTCTCCCAGCTCTCCCGACGTCCCAGGCTGCGAGCTGCAGGGGGGCTCTCACTGGACCTGACCTGGTCGATTTTGCACTTTAGCTCTTGGAAAGCACTACATGCCTCCTTCAGCAGCCGTGGCCTCAGCCCTCGTCCGAGCCCTAACCAGGCGTCCCTCTCCCGCAAGCGCGCTCTCTCTCTGCGTCCCTAACCTTCCTCCCTGGCAGCAGTGCGGGTGGTGTGAGTCGCTGCGCGGCTGGAGCCACTATAAGCGGCCGCAGGCGGAGCGACCCCTGGCGCCCAGAGCGGGAATCGCGGGGGCGGGGCAGGCCGTACCACCTCCCCCACCTCCCCGCCGAGCCCCGGGCCTCCAGGATCCCGGCTTGCTCTAAGGGCTTTGCAGCGAGTCTCAAACCCCACGGTATCCTCACTTTCCACCCAGTACCTGGAGTTTGGCATTCTCAGAGCTTAGAGGAAGAGGAATATAGTGATGGGGTATACAGGGATCAGGCTATAACACACATAAGACCTCATAGGGGGACTGCGGAGCTTAACCAGGGGCTGGGGTGCGGGGGAAGCTCTCACATATAACAAATAGAAAACAGAAATAAAATGCGATTCGCCACCACACGTTCCTCGGTGTCCCCAACCAAATACCCAATATTGCAAAGGATTCAACCGGTACTTGTTGACCAGAATGGAAAAAGGCAATTCTCCTGCCGCCCCGACCCTGGCCTCTATGATCCTTTAGCAGCAGAAGAAGAAAGAAGAAGAAGAAGAGGACAGAGGGAGGGAGGAGGGAAAGAGGGAGGGAGGGAGAGAGAGAGACTAGGGAACGGACATCTGAGCAATCAGAGACAGAAACAGAGACAAAGCTTCTAAAAGAGACTGACTGACGGCCCCAGAGCGAGAAAGGGAGAGACAGAGACAGAGGGAGAGAGAAGGGAGCCTAGACAGGTTGACAGATCGAGAGAGAAATGTAAATGGCGCGCTGCAGAGAGACACCCAGGTCCGTGTTCGGACTCCAATGTGACATATCAACTGTGAGGAAGCCGCGGGGGCGGGGCGGCTCTGCCAGCAGAGTGGAGGCTGTGGGTCCGTGTGTTGTCACAGTGCTGGATACTGTGTGTGTGGTGGGGTGGCCATAAGACCCTGGCCTTGCTGTCCCTGGGTGAGTAGGTCTGTGAATTGTGGATTGTCTTTGTGTACCCATGTGTGAGGCTGCTTGAAGAGGAAATTTGTATGTCTTTCTGTCTCAGTCCTAAAATCTAAGACCCCACAGAAGCCAGTTCTCCTGTGTCAGCCCATGGAATTTCCTGGTGAGAAAGAGCCAGAAGGGATGTCTCACTTGCCCTGTCCAGACTGGCACCACCCGAGTCTTGCCCTTCATCAGCTTCCCTCTCCAGGTTGTTATCAGAGAAAATCTAGAGAAATTAGGCCCCAAATAATAGATGTTTGGTTGATTATGCATAGTAACACAATTCAAATTTGGTTTAGGTATTAGCCACATGCCTATACCGGTGACAATGTCTGCTTTCAGAGTGATCGAGAAGGAACAGTGGCTTTCATTAGAGTGCAGACAGAGGGAAAGCCAGTAGCTGCTTCTTAGGGAATAGAAGGTCAGAGGCTAGGAGAGTGGGGTTCAGGAAGGAGGGACCTAGGGGTGTTTCATAAACAGCAGCGGAGGTCTCTTGGAGAGTAAGGCAAAAGCCAAGAGTGTGGTGTGTGGAGTATGTTGAGGAAAGCAGAGGGCAAAAGGTGCACCAGGACACAGTTGTCATTAGGTGATCTCCGGTACTCCCTCCTGCAACCCCTCGCCACACCTTTCACTGGGGCTGGAGCTGAGCTGAGCGTTTGCTGGGAATGGGGCGAGGTCCCGACCTGCCGGAAAGGACTGGAAGAGAAAGGATTGGCAGCCAGCGGGGGAAGGGCTCCTCCTCCAACCATAAATACAAATTTTATTCAAGGCCTTTGTCACCATTTGTCTTCCTCGGGGGGCTGAGGGCCATGTCGGCCCTGTGTATGTCTAATTCCGGATCTGCTCCCCCAGGCAGCATGATAGATGGATCAGAGAGAGCAGGTCTCCGTACACACCAGCCTCCCCTGCAGATCCTCTGGCCTCATCCACCCCATGTCCCTACACCCTTGTTTGTTTCTCCCTACATTCTTCTTCCATTCAGCAGAGACCCTTTCTGCCCCCTCCTCTTCATCCACTTAACCAATCCTAATTCCCATCACCCCCTTCTTGATCCCCTCACCTCAGCCCCTTTCAGATGCTAGGTTTCTTCTCTGGAACCTCGTCTGTCTGCTCCTATCCCCAGCCCAAGCTCTGGGCAGCAGTGACCAGCCAGGCTGCAGGAGGCAGCGGTTGTGTTTGGTGTGTGTGTGTGGTGGAGTGTGTGTGTGTGTGGGGGGCTTGGCTTGACTCACAGGGAGCCAAGGGGCCAGCTCTATGAATTTATTCATGTTCTGTTGCTCTTTCTCCATGCTGTGGAATGAAGCTGCCAGCTCCCCAGATCCTTATAGCTTCCCCCGAAGCTGTCACATTCGTCCAAGGAGGGACCTAGTTAGGGCTAAGATCAGTAGGTCTTCCTGGGACCAAAAATCTAGGAGAGAATGCTGGGGTGGGGTGTGGTGGAGAGAAGTCAGGAACGTTTTACCCAGAGCCTCTCCGGTGACTGAAGTAGGAGCTCCCAGTGAAATGATGAGCCTGAGACGGGGAAGAAGGTAGCCAGGGGTGCAAGACAACCAGAGCCTGGGGCAGGGTTGCTGGGAAGAATGTGGGGAGTGGAGGATTTCAGCAATGTCCTAATCAAAGCACAGCCCTGTCTGAATCCCGCACGAGCCTCTACTCATGACTTTGCACTTCCACTCTTCCAAATCCCAAATCACACACTTCTTTCCAATCCTCAAAAGAACCTAAATTCCATAACAAGACCCTTAAGGGAATCCTTACTTTTCTAGAACCCAGGGGTTTCCCCAGAATTTTCCCCAAGGCTATAGCCAGGTGTTTGTCAAAGCTCTAAGGGCCAGACTTTAGATTAGCATGTGATTAGCATATGATTTGCATGTGTTATGTGCCTTCTACTCTGCAGAAGTTTTCATGTTAAATTTTTATGAAGTGTAGCAGAAAGGTCCTGGCTCCTTGAAGATTCTTTCTTTTTGTTCTTTTTCTCATACTTACTGTCACTGACCCAGATGCCCTCTAGGAAAGAAAGGGGGTGAGGAGGTCAGCAATAGAGAGAGGGTGGGAAGGCTGGTAGTAAGATTATCACTTGACAATCCTCAGCTTCCTCAGAGAGAGAGAGAAAGAGAGAGAGAGAGAGAGCACCTGGGTCCTGTCAAAATCTAAGAACCCGGGGCTGGAGAGATGGCTCAGCGGTTAAGAGCACCGTCTGCTCTTCCAGAGGACCCGGGTTCGATTCCCAGCACCCACATGGCAGCTCACAACTGTCTGTAGTTCCAGTTCCAGGCAAATAAATAAAATAAATAAATGAAGTTTTTAAAAAAAAAAAATCTAAGAACCCATTCCCTTCTTCCTCTTCAGAGCCAATAGTAGTGACATTCTCCCTAACATTCCATGCCCTGGCTTTCCGGTCCACTTTGGAGGACCTGTCAGCCAGAAGCAGCTTGGGTTGTCTGGAACTAGACCCTTTGTATATAAAGGAGAGAACTCTGCACCTTAGGGCACAGGAGATTGCACGGAACTGGGGATAGCAATACTAAGTGCTTGCTTAATTTAATTTTAGGGTTTTTAACATGCAAGCACCCTTTGCACCCTTTGTCATCACCAAGAGATGAGTGCATTATCCCTATCTGCTAAAGATGAGGACACTGGGGTCCAGAATGGTGACTTGTCCTAGAATGGGAGAGGGGTATTCTTAGAATGGGACTTCTGGTGTTTCAGCTTCCTGCCCAGCTTTTCGAATAGACACAATGGCATCAGAGGTAATGCAAGGTGAGAGATGCTGGCCCCGAGTAGAGTAGGCAACATGATTTTTATAGGGACCCAACGAGCTACATGTTGAGTCCAACAAGACAGTCTTAACTTTCCATGTTCCCAGCCTCTGCTCCAGCTGTCAACTCGGACACCCATCAAGGTTCAAATATTGGCTAACAGAAGGCCAAGGTTAGCTGCAGAGAATGGCTGAGAGAGAGAGGGAACACAGAAAAGCAAGGGGATGGAAAACACAGTGAGCTAGGGGAATTTCGTTTCCTGGGCCAAGGGAAAACTGTGGCAAAAAAAGAAAAAAAAAAAAAAGAAAGAAAGAAAGAAAAGAAAAAAAAAAGGAAATGAAAAAGAAAACTGGTGGCCTGACACACAGTTTGCCTTTTTTGGAGAGTATGTACCTGCATAGAATGCTCAGAAGGTCCCTACAGCCCGCAGGTCAGAGTTTCCAACCGGCTAGTCAGTCAGTTCCCTTGGGCTAGAGTCCCATACAGCCTCATTCAAAACCCCGCTGGCCTGACAGCAGGGAGACCCCCAGGCCCCCCAATGAGTAGAGTGCTTCCAAATGTTTATTAGAGTGCTGGTTAACCATCCTTCAGCAGCCCAGCACATCTATCCAGATGAGGCTTCCTTTGGCACCTCCACCCCTTGCCCTCTGGCCCTCTCCAATGTCTGATTAATGAAATGTGGCAATTGGCTGCACAGACAGCTGTCATACCCTTCATTTCTCCGCTGGGATATTGAATGCCTCGCCAGGAGAGACCGACAGGTGTAAGGAGGTAGATGGGGTGCAGAGAGCTGAAGGAGGGGTGTGCGGTCCTGAGAGCAGAGAGCCCAGGAGGAAGCATCAAGCTCCAGGGCTCAGCTAAGTGATGCAGGCCCTAGGACTCTGTCCGAGGTGGGGATGGGAGTGGGCGCTAGTTTTTCCGTTTGTTGACCAGCAACCCTCGTAAGGAGCCCTCGGACAATGGTCCACCTCACACTTCTCGCCTTCACCCTGAGCCAACCAACCCTGGCTTCAGTGAGCTCAACCAGCAACGCCGGCGGCAGCCCAGTGCTTCCTGCCATCTCCTTCCATCCCTTCCCTCTCGCTCCCCCTCCTTCCTGCGCTCCCTCCCCCGCGGCCGCGGCCTTTATTAGGGATTCCGCGGCTGTCGGTCCCGCCATCCATCCTGTCCGCCAGCAATTAGGCGGCCAGACAAAGAGCAGCTTCGGATGGATGAGGGTCCCGGCGGATCGGAAATGTGAAGGGTCAGCGCTGCCGCCCGCGGCGCACCCCGCTCCCCCTTCCGCATAATCACCCGCTGCCCGTCACTCAGCCCGGCCGCCCGGGAGCTCCGGGGCCCGGGAGAGGGCGGGGCTGGGACTGCAACCTAGGCACCCGGCCTGGGTGGAGCGGACTCCTGCAGGTGCTGCTCCTGCAGGAAAGTGAGCAGTCCTCCAAGGCACAAACAGAGGGAGAGGAAGGAATTTGGGCATCCCTAAAGGGAACTTGGTACTCATGGCCCGAGGCCTTCTTCGGGGGAAGTGGAGACTAACTGGTTGCCCGAAAGAGAGGCAGATCAAAGTCCTCGGTGTCCCCTGCTGGAAGACTGGAGGTCTAAGCCTTTAGGGTCTCCATTCCCTGCAAATGGAACTAAACCCAAGGCCACCCCTTTCGGGGAAATGCTATGCCTCTAGGTCTATGGCGCCTCCTATCGGACTAGAATGACACTGCGCTTCTTATCCCCGCTCCTGAGCTAAAATCCAAACCATCCATATCAAATCAAGAAATGCTCCAAATCCAGGCGAACCCAAGTGGAGCCAAGAGGAAGTTCAAGGAGTCCAGGTTTTACTGCGGATTCTTTGGCGCTGGCTCCCAGCCGACAAATCAACATCTCAATCTGACAATTAGTGTTCCAGGGTTGGGGGGGGGCGGGAAGAAGGGCCCTTGATGCCCGGGCCGTGGAGCCCTCCCGGCGGGAGGCAGAGGTGGGCGGTGCTGGCAGTGATGAACGACTCAGGAGGGGCTCAGGGCCCCGAGCGCGCATTCATTACTCCACTGACAGGCGGACAGGGGCCGGGTGGGCGGCGAGTGGACGTGCCGGCAGAGGCCAGTGGCAGAAGAGGGAGCGAGGGAGCGTTTAACAGTCCCACCGCTCTCCCTAGTGCTGGTTTTTCACTTCGACCCTGGTCTTGACTACCTTGAACTTGGCCTCCCGGTTGTTGGCTATCTCCTTAATTAAAAAAACTAGAGAATCTGAGATGCAGACAAACTCTGCCCTTGGATTTAAGGTCAGATGCCGAGAGGGGATGTAGATAGGCTTTAAAACTAGGCGGTTTTGGTGCCTGACCTCAGAAAAATTGTGTATGATCGCTCACTCAGACAAAGGTGGGATCCTGGCAGTGATTGATAGGGTGGGTGGTGCATCAGCACCAGTGACTATGCGTGCCAGTCCCAGGGATGTGTCCTCTGATTTTATCAGTGGAGGTGGGAGCTTCCTCTGTGTGTTGGAGGAGCCATCACACCCCTCCCTGCGTGTGCCCCGCTTCAACTCGCTGTCACTTCAGCCTGCAGTTCTTGGGGGACATGGCAGCTCACAGGGTGACAGCTGAGGTGTGCTCCTGAGGGTGTATGATATGTTAACTGTTAGAGTGCTGTGACAACTGATCCCTTCAGGCACCTTGGACATCCCTTCCCCAAGCACTGGAAACAGAGGATGCTCTTCCCTCCCAAATCTAGATATCTAATTGTTTAGTCTTGCACAGGTGATCATTGCCGTAGAATCCTTTGTATAGAGCACATACAGTCTTCAGTATGAGATGTGATCTGCAACCTAGCCAGTCTCCCCTAGCTGGTAGTAATCTGTGAAGAGGACAGAGCAGAGCCAGCCACTAGTTAACCATAGAGGCCAGGCAGTAAGTAGAGACACACACTTTTAATCCCAGCACTTGGGAGGAGGAGGAAGCAGGAAGATTAGGAGTTCAAGACCACCCTGGGCTACACAAGATTGCATTTGTCTAAAAGAAAAACAGAAGAGCTGGAGAGATGGCTCAGTAGTTAAGAGCACACTGGTTCAAGAGGACCCTGGTTCAGTTCCCAGCATCGACATGGCTGCTCATAACTATCTGTAACTCCAGTTCCAGATAACTCGACACATAAAATAAAGTTAAATTAAAAAAAAAAAATGAGAGAAACAGAGCCAAGTAGTGGTGGAGACTCACACCTTTAATCCTAGGACTAGGAAGGTGAAGACAGCAATATAAGGCCGGTGGAGGCAAGCCCATTCAGCCTGAGGATGCAAAGAGAAAGGAGTTCACACCAATCTTTCAGCTGGAGGAGTTGGTAGAGGTTAGAAGTCTCTCTAGTGCCTGGCTTTTTTGTCTTACTGATCTTTTTAGCATCTGCTCCGATACCTGGCTCCAGGTTTGTATTATTAGATCAGTTAGGATCCCTGCTACAGAGATCTGAGAGAAAGGAGTAGTTACCTAGCAGACACCTGTGTGATGCTCTGAGCTAGACAGACCAGACCTTTGGGTCTCTAAGACAATCCATTCTAGTTCACACCTATATGAATCACACTCTAACCATCTCTTCCCACCCAGCTTTGTCTCCGCCCATCTATTCCATCTCAAGTCCCAACAAGTTGAGCCTGGCCTCTTCAGGACTGAATCTCCTTGACCTATAGAGCAGGGGATTCTGGGTCTCGGGGACATTGCTTTATACAGGGCACCTGAAGGCAGTTTCCATTTGCCTTGCTCTTTCCAGAGCTAGGTTGTTCTTGGGGCCTCTATGGTTTTGTCTCTTTACCCTAGGATCCAACCTTTAGGGATCATTTCCAAATCTGTCTCCCCAAATTTGGGTTGACCTTTGTTTCTCTTTGGGTTCCTACCTCTGGGAATAACCCCGTACAATAGCGAAGTGCTGTGGGCATCAAAGCAGTAGGGACGGAGCTTTCTTGTTGCTACAACTGAGAATACAAAAATGACCAGGCCATGCCAGGGCACGGCTGCTTTTGCTTCTCATTCAGGGCACAGGCGTCTGGTCGATGCCTTGCTGTCCACCCCCTTTGCAAACGGCCCTCCTCCTGGCCCCCGCCCCCTCCGCCGGCCTGGAAAAGGCAAATTTGACATTTTTAAATCCCGAGCCTTAGAGGGATCGATGCGGCCCCAGGGCCCCGCCCGGGGTCGATATTCCTGATTGGGAAGCGGCCGCTGAGCGAAGCCCGCGTGTAAATCACCCGGACGGGGGGTCTTGGTGGGGAGGGGGGGGTACCAGGGAACCTACTGAATCCCAGACGCGCTCAGAGGGAAGGATCCAGGCTGGACCGAGAGAGACCGAATAAGAAAGACAGATTTAAAAGAACAGAAGAGGAGCCCTCCCAGGGCCTCTCCCCTCCCTCGTCTAGCCCTGCCAACTCCAGCGGCCGACTCCGGTCTCGCTTCAGCGGCTGCCATCCTCCGTTGCCCCTGGAGCCGCGAGGGAGGCCGGTGTCGGAGCCAGCCATGCAGCGTCTCCTCTTCGGCCGCTCCCGCGGGGCCCGGGCTTCGGCAGCGGCTGTCACGGAGCCGACAGGCTGGGCTGGCGGGGTGTCGGGGTGGGGGGGTGGTGGCTGGGACGTCAGCTCAGTTCTCGCTCAGTGGGCGCAACAGATGTTTTGCAGAATGGAGGAACAGCAAGGTGGTCTAGGGTAGCGAGCGACTCCGGGGTGGGGGGCGAGAGGACGTGGGCACACTTGGCAAAGAGAGTGGCAAGCCTGTAAAGTGAGCAGGCCCTCGAGGGTACCCGCAAGAGAGAATGGGGGGATCAGAAACTCTTGGCTGCACCTGGTAATGGCCTAGGCCTCCAGCGCTTGCCCTGTGCGTTCGGCTGGGGAAACCGAGGCAGCTGAGATCGAGGGGAGGGGGCAGGACGGTGGAATCAGTGATGAAGGTTGGGATGGCAATCAATTTCCTCGTGGGTTTCTGCAGTAACCAAGGCCAAGCCAGGGCCAGGGTAAATATGTTACCATGCCCTCGACAGCTGCTCACTCTTCCCTCCCGCTTCAGCTTGTCAGATCCCCCCCACCTCCCCCACCCCACCCCGCGCCAGTTTATAGAACAACAATTTGGGGAAAACAATCCCGGCCGAGTGACGGCCCCCGTAATTGTGACAAAGTGAGTGTGGATAGCTGGAGAAAGCGCCAGGGCGGGAGCGCGGCTGGGTGAGGCGCAGGCAGAGGCGCATCTCGCCCACCCCATCACCCCGTTGTTCTCATTCTGGTCACCTCATCCCTCTCCTTGACTCTTCTCCAATTCCTCTTCCCTAGGCCCCTTGTGCATCCCATTTGCTGTTTCCCCATCGCTCTGCCCTATCCTCGCAGTCATAGCTCTTCTCTCGCCCCTCACCCTCCACCAACCCTCCCCCAGATGTGCCTTTTTCTTGCTCATTTCTCAATCTCTCCTCCACCCTCCACTCTTTTCTCCATCTTTTCCTCGAGCTTACATTGCCCTTGGGCCCCAGGCTCAACTGCAGAATCTGTTTCCTCCCTCCCTTGTCCTTCCTCCTTGGGCAGGGCTCGGAGCCTGCATCCCTCGGGCGTTTTCAGGAGTCTGACATCCCGGGCACTTCTGGGTTCCTGCTGCGTCCAGGAGGCCTGGCTTGCGGGTCCCCCCTCTCTCTCTCCCGCCCCGGCGGTCCGCACCCGGCACCCGGCACCCAGACCTAGTTTGTTTGTGCAGCGGCGGCGGCGGCTGCCGCCCGCGTGTTTGCCAAGCTTAGCGCGCCGCCGCGCAGTGCGGGCCCAATTAAGTCTCATTCATTATTCAGTGGCCCCGTCGGTCCCCGTCCCCTGCCCAGGCTGGGCTGTCGTTCTGCTGCCCCTCCTTGGCTCTAAGGGACGATTTCTTGAGCTGCATTCTCATCCCCAAATAATGGTAAGGGGTGTTGGGGGAATTGAAATATTCTGCCTACTATTGGCATGTGACCCTAACTGAGGTCCCACTGGCTCCATCCCTACCTCTAGTCAAGACCGGAAGAAAGATCTTGTAGATTCAAGCTTCTTTATGGGGAAAACTGAAGCTCAGGAGAGGGTGTGACTTGGCCAAGGTCATTGAGCTGCACCCGAGACTGGAGCCTGGAATATTGAAAGCATTTTTGTAAACCAGGTCCATTCCAATGCCGAAGCAAGAAGATGGATTCTTCTCCCAATGGATCCTGGTTGTGGTCTTATTCTTCTGAGGATGCATTCTCTGGCTAGTGTGTTTTTTCCTTTGCTTCAGGCTGCTGGGATCAGAACAGCTTCGAAGCTTTCTGGATTCGGGGCTAACCAGAATTTTAGGTTTGGGTGTGGAGTCCCCTAAAACTGGAAGGCCTAGAAGTAAAACAAATATTACTTCTATATTTTGGAAGGCAAAATAGGGGATTGATGGGCGCCCCCTTTTGCCTATGAGTAATGTCTCTCTCTTAAGAAGTTAGAAGTCATACTATAATGAATGACCATCATCTCTTGGAGTGTGGAGGGAGCATGCAGCCCAAAGTGGGAGCGGGATCGCCTCCCATTTGGGTTGGGAAGAAGAGGTAATAAAAGATTTAATTTTATTTGATAGAATCGCCTTTTTCTCCCTCAGGCAGCCTCACAGTCGGGACAGTTTCGGCCTGGGGTGTCCCAACCTTGAAAAAAAAAAAAAAAAGGTGATTTGGGACTTTTGGGGGGGAGGAAACCTTCCTTTTGAGACGGCAGCGCCACCTGGCGGTTCTAGTCCCGTTCTGCAGCAGGTGCGCTCCGTCGGGGGTGGGGCGCGGTTCCAGGCCCTATAATATAAAAACTGGGTGAGCATGGGGAAACCTTCCTACAGAGTTTACCCGGGAGGGCGGGTAGAAGAAGGTCGGACCAGAAGGTGATTCCGAAGGGGTTAACCAGGGCTTCGGGGAGGGGCCTGGCAGAGGTAGCCTGACTGCAGAGACACAGTCAGCACCAAGGGATAAAGTCCACTTGTGTGGAAGTGGGAACAGAGCGAAAAGAGCCATTTTGATTCTATGGTCAAAGGAAATGAGTAGTCTGAAGCCACCTGAACAGCTAGGTACTGCGGCTCTACAGGGACTGCCTGAGGGTGAGTTCACTTGAAGTAGATAGGACATATTGGCAGGCAGTCTTTGGCACTTGATTTGATATTCTGAGGATTTTTGCAGCCTCTTTGTAGAGGTTCTTCAGTCTTGTTTGGGAACAGAATGGTTGAGCTGTGGGGTGCTAAGGTCTAGGTCAAAATGTTTCCCAGAATGTTTAAGCGGAAGGAATTCAGGATCCCTTTCAAGTTTGACTTGTGGGAAAATTTCATGGCCCGGGAGCTGGGAAGGCTCGAGAAAGTAAAACAAACAAACAAACAAACAAAAATGGGCCACACACGTGGAATTAAAGGGGTGGGCTTTTAGATAAGACACTGGCTTTCAAAAGGGTTTGAAACTGAAAAAGTATTTTGTTACCCTCCACCCATCCACCCCATGAACCGTTAACAGGAGGTCTGAAACTTAAGCTGCTGCTTCTTCTTTTTTAAAATTTACTGTGGTGATATCTTGTATATTTAATAAAATTAGTCTGAAATATCAGAGGATAGACTCACCCACAGTCACACTATGAATCAAGTCAGGAAATGCTGGCTCACGCACACCGTAAATCCCAGCACTCAGGAGGCAGAAGCAGGAGGATTTCTGATTACTTATGTATGCGGGTGTTTTGCCTGGTGCCCTTGGAGACCGAAAGAAGGTACATATGAGCTGCCATGTGGGCACTGGAAACTGAACCTGGGTCCTCTGGAATAGCAGTAGATAACCCCTGGACCATCTTTCTAGTCTCAAGCTTCTAACTTCTTTTTTATTATTGTTGTTCAGGCACCCAGTTCTCAGTGCCTCAACTGAAAACATTTAAAACATTCTCATCCCTGGGCATAGTGGCAGATGCTATAACCCCCCCACATACACCTGGGGAGATGAGGTCAGGGGGATAAGGAGTTCAGGGACATCCTCAGCTATGGTCAAATAAAACCAGCTTGGCTACACAAAATTGTGCCTCACAAATAAATAAATGCATATTTTAAAAGTGAAGAATTATTTTCCCCTAAATTTGGAGCTGCTATAACAGGGCAGGAGTGCTAAAACAGAGCACCCCTGTTTTATGCACAGGGGTATGGGACACAAGAGACCCTGAGGTAGGTCCTTGTGTTATGGAGAAATGATTTACTGTAGTTTGATATGTCTGCTTTTTCTCTCCTCCATTCCTTAGGGTCTAAGGATAACCCTCTGGACTATGGTGATTAATTGTCACAAAGGACCTTGAGATTTCTACATCCTGATCAATGTCGAATGCCACTGGATGTGTTCAGAGACTCTTGCCATAGAGGATGGCAAAAGGGCTCTTGGTGACCTATGTCCTTTGGGCTTTCGGGGGTCCTGTTGGACTCCACCACCTGTATCTGGGAAGGGACAGCCATGCCCTGCTCTGGATGCTTACCCTGGGAGGTGGTGGGTTGGGCTGGCTCTGGGAATTCTGGAAACTTCCCAGCTTTGTCTCTCAAGCCAACAGAGCCCAGGGTCAGATTCAGAGACCAGGAGAGGGGAGACCGCCTCTGAGTCTCCTCCGCTTTGCCGCCCAGTTGATAGTGGGTATCTATTTTGGTCTTGTGGCTCTCATTAGCCTTTCCTTCATGTCCAACTTCTACATTGTGGGCCTTCCATTGGCAGTTGGCTTAGGGGTCTTGCTGGTGGCTGCTGTTGGCAACCAGACTTCAGACTTCAAGAACACCTTAGGTGCGGCCCTCCTCACTTCTCCTGTCTTCTATGGCCGCCCCATAGCCATCCTGCCCATCAGTTTGGCTGCCAGCATTACAGCCCAGAAGCATCGCCGATACAAAGCTTCAGCCGAATCAGAGACAATCGGCGTGCGGCTCTACCGCCTGGGCTTGGCTTACCTCGCCTTCACAGGCCCACTGGCATATAGTGTCCTATACAACACAGCCGCCACCCTTAGCTACATAGCAGAAACCCTTGGTTCCTTCCTGAGTTGGTTCAGCTTCTTCCCATTTCTTGGCCGCCTCATGGAGTCTGTCTTCCTTCTGCCTTACCGGATCTGGTGGCTACTGGTTGGGGATCCTGGTTTCAACAGCAAACAGTTTCAGGAGTGGGAAAGGCTGTATGAATTCGTTGACAGTTTTCAGGATGAGAAACGTCAGCTGGCTTACCAGGTAATACTTTCTTTTCCAGTAAGTCTCCCCAGGGCCTGTCTGGACTCTGAAATCAGTTAGAATCCCTGCTGGAGCTGGTAGCCTGCATGGGGGAGTGCTGTTCTGAGGTTTTCTGGCTATGCTGGTATCCTGGCTTCTTCATGTACCTCATGAAGGTTCGCTGCTGATGAGAAATGCATAGGAATACTACTTTCTATGAAAGATTGATTTATTTACTAATGATACAGTGTTTTGTCTGCATGTATAACTGTGTAAGGGTGTTAGATCTTGGGATTACAGACAGTTGTTAGCTGCCATGTGGATGCTAGGAATCGAACTCAGGTCCTCCAGAAGAACAATCAGTGCTCTTAACGGCTGAGCCATATCTCCAGCCCCACCCCCACTCTTTTTTTTTGAAACAAGAGTTTCTTTGTGTAGGCTTGGTTGTCCTGGAACTCAGATATCCATCTGCCTCTGTCTCTCAAGTGCTGGACTTAAAGGCGTTAGGCCACCACCACTTGGCTAAATAATATTACTTTATTGAGATGTTTAACATGAAGTGTTCATGCCCCTCAGGTTAAGGAGTGGAACACTACCAGCTCCAAGAAGATTCCTTCCCATTCCTTCCCATTCTATACTCCTGCCTTGGAGGTTTCCTCCTTCCTGCCGTCTGTCACTATGGATCAGGGATTTTTGTTTCATGGTGTAGGAAACGAAATCCAGAACCCCTGGAAATACTACACAAGCACCATAACATTGAGCCACATAAAAGTTCATTATAGTTTATGTGTTTGCATGTCACAACATGGATGTAGAGGTCAGAGGACAGTTAGCAAGACTGGGGTCTCTCTTTCTACCAAGTGTTTTCCAGGGAGCAAACTCAGGTCATCAGGCTTGTTGTTCCTTTATCTACTAAGCCATCTGGTCAACCCAATTTGTTTTTGTTTTTGAAACAGGCTCTCACTCTGTGACCTTTCTCATATGTAAATCGGGCTGGCCTGCAACTTAGGATCCTTCTGCCTCTGTTTCCAAGTGCTATTATTGCCTCCCAAGTAATATTATCATTATTTTGTTTTTTCAAGATGTTTTCTCTGTATAGCAGCTCTGGCTGTCCTGGAACTTGCTTTGTAGTCCAGGCTGGCCTTGAACTCACTGAGATCTGCCTGCCTCTGCCTCCCAAGTGCTGTAACTAAAGGTGTGCATCACCATCACCCAGCCAAGTGCTGGATGTTAATAGCACAGGCCACTGTGTCAGCTAGGTGAGGTTTTCATTGTTTCCTTTTCTTTCTTTCCTTCTTTTTTCTTTGCTCAAAGTTTTTTGTATTCTTGAACATCCAATAAATGGGATCACCTAGTAGAGATTGAGCATTTTTCATTTAACATTATGTTTATAAGATGTAATTAACAGACAACTTGAAATAGTCTGTGTTAATTGCTGTATCATATCCTATACACAGCTTATTTATTTAGTCTATTGTTAACATTTAGGTTATTTCCAGTTTAAGGCTTTTTAAAACAAAGTTTCTTTAAGCATTCTTTTCAGGTCTTTGGTGGACACACACGCACTTATTAATGTGTGTGTGTGAATGTGTGAGTGTGTGTGTGAGTGTGTGTGTGTGTAGAGGGGGATTATTTGTTTATTTTGTTTTTCTCTCACTGCTGTGTATCAAACTCAGAACCTCCAGTTCGGGACATGCTCTGCTAATGAATTTACCCTTGGCCCAAAGGTCTGAAATTCTATGTGAGGTTCTGGGTCATTCTAGATACTAAATAGCCTGGGTTTAGCAAAAAGTAGAGAGGGGCCCAGGGGCTCAGAACACTTATGAGCCACTAACATGTGAGCTCTGTTTTACCAAGGTTTTGGGCCTTCCAAAAGGAGCGACCAATGAAGAAATACATCGGAGTTACCGGGACCTGGTGAAAGTCTGGCACCCGGACCACAATCTGCACCAGACAGAAGAGGCCCAAAGACACTTCCTGGAGATCCAGGCTGCCTATGAAGTCTTAAGTCAGCCCAAGAAACCCAGAGCATCCTGGGGGTAAAAAGTCCACCTCAAGGGTAGACTCACTCTCATCATATTCAAAACCTGACAGAAGAAGGTGCTTGCAGCAGAGACCAGGAAAACTTTAAAGGGATGAGAAAATTTGTGGTAAAAAAAAATGTATTTGTGGGGCTGGAGAGATGGCTCAGCAGTTGAGAGCACTGACTGCTCTTCAAGGGTTTGATTCCCGGCACTCACATGGGAACTCATAACTGTCTGTACTTCCACTTCCCAGTTCCAGGCAAATAAATAAATAAAAATAAAGAAAGAAAGGAAGAAGTTTTAAAAAAAATGAATTTGTGTTCTGAATTTCTAAATTCTTGACTACTGTATTCTTGATTATGTTTTCTTAATACCATATAGTAAGAGGTATATTATAAAATCAATAAAACATCTTTCAAAGATTATACCACCGTATCCTATGCTAGTACATTGATGTATGATGGAGGAAGGTTATTTTAACTTTTCTTTTTTAAAACTTTATTTATTTATTATTTATTTATTTATTTGCCTTGGTGTTTGCCTGGAACTGGAACTACAGACAGTTGTGAGCTGCCATGTGGGTGCTGGGAATCGAACCCGGGTCCTCTGGAAGAGCAGAGGGTGCTCTTAACCGCTGAGCCATCTCTCCAGCCCCGGTTATTTTAACTTTTATAAATGTGTAAAGTACTAGGTTAGGACACTGAAAAAGAGGAAGATTCTAATATTTCATATACTGTCATATGACAAGAGAGATTCCAAGAGTTAAGTCAGGGGTTAAAATGTCAAAGTTGCAGAAAAATGTTTTATTCCACATATACTTTCTAGTTCTATACTTCCCCAAAAGGAACAAGTTGCCGTGGCGTGGGGGAATCACTTCTAATTGGAACACTGTTGTAGAACCCCTCATGGGTTGGGAACAGGCTCAATTCTCAGGTCTTCCAGTACTTGAAGTCTGATTGTGAGCACCATGCCATTCTTGAGAGCATGTATTCCTATAGAGAATCATAACGGGTATAGAAATATCAGAGTCAACCCTGTTTGCTGCTTTGAAATAAATGTCATAGGACTATAAATGATGTTTTGGGGATTGGAAGAAGACCAGATGGGGAATCTATAGACCAGACTGGCATAGACTAGTGCTCACAGAGATATACCAGCCTTGACCTCCAGTCCTGAAAATAAGGCCTATGCTTCCAAAGTGATGGTGAGTTTTAATTGTCAATTTGACAGTATATTGAATTACCAGAGAGAGACACAGACAGACAGACTTATCATTGAGGAGAGAGAGAGAGAGAGAGACTTATCATTGAGGCATTATCTAAATCAGGCTGGTTTATGGGTAGCTCTCTAGGGGAGATTTTCTTAACTAGGATAACTGAAGTGAGAAAGTCCAACTTGAATGCAGACAGCATCCTTTTTCACAGCCTGGATCGGGACTGAATTAAAGGAGAAACAAGATGAACACTGGCATGCACCCATCTGGGACTCTGTTCTTGATTAAGGAGTCCATGTGTCTGTGAGTCCAGAGCCCTGAGCTCCTCCTGCCTGGACTTCACAGACATGATGGACTGTGCTTGGCCTATAAGCTGAAACAAATCTTTTTCTCCTAAGTTTCTTTTGTCAAGGTCTTTTATCACAGCAACAGGAGCCGAAACTAAGACAGAACTGATGGAAAGATTCATGATCTTATATCTCTTGTGTCTCTAAGGCAACTTGGGGAAGCCCCAGGGAACTTTCAGCTTGTAGATTTCAAGGAGGCCTTATTGAATTCTAGCTAGACGTGAAAAAGAGACCAGGATATCTCACTTTGTAGAGGAAGATTGAAGACCAGAAATATGCTAAAATTAAATGCCTTAACTGGCCATTTTTTTTTCTTTTTCAATGTGTTTTATTCACATTTCTTTTTGAAGATATTAAAATTTTAAAATCCTAAAAAAGGGTTGGAGTTGGTAACACATATCTTTGATTCCAGTTCTCAGAGGCAGAGGCAAGTAGTCTGTAAATTCAAGGGCAGCCTAGTCTACATAAAGAATTCTAGACCAGCCAGGGCAAGAGGAAGATGCTCTCTCAAAATAATAATAATAATAATAATAATAATAATAATAATAACAATAATAAAATCAAATAACAACAATAAAAAGAAGTTATTAAAAACTGAACAAATGGGGCTGGAGAGATGGCTCAGTGGTTAAGAGCACCGTCTGCTCTTCCAGAGGACCCGGGTTTGATTCCCAGCACCCACATGGCAGCTCACAACTGTCTGTAGTTCCAGTTCCAGGCAAACACCAAGGCAAATAAATAAAGTTTTAAAAAAAAAAAAAACTGAACAAATGAACTGTATTTATTTTATTGCTTAGCAGAGTTAATAAAACCTGATATTTTGGGGACTGGAGAGATGGCTCAGAGGTTAAGAGCACTGATTATTCTTCCAGAGGTCCTGAGTTCAATTCCCAGCACCCACATGGTGGCTGATGACCATCTATAATGAAATCTGGTGCCTTCTTCTGTATTCTGTATACACAATAAATAAATAATTTTTAAAAAACCTGATATTTTTCTTTTTTTTTTTAAAAAAAACTGTATTTATTTATTTGCCTTGGTGTTTTGCCTGGAACTGGAACTACAGACAGTTGTTAGCTGCAATGTGGGTGCTGGGAATCGAACCCTGGTCCTCTGGAAGAGCAGAGGGTGCTCTTAACCGCTGAGCCATCTCTCCAGCCCCCTAAAACCTGATATTTTTCACACTCCCCAACTTCTACAAAATTCACTCTTACTGGAAGGGAATTGAGAAAGCCCCAGCCTGAGTACTCTGTATCACAGAGTCTTGAGAATTATTTACATCACAGATGATCCTTTTCACTTTTGCTTGAATTAGAAATCCATTCTCGGGGCTGGAGAGATGGCTCAGCGGTTAAGAGCACCGTCTGCTCTTCCAACGGACCCGGGTTCGATTCCCAGCACCCACATGGCAGCTAACAACTGTCTGTAGTTCCAGTTCCAGGCAAACACCAAGGCAAATAAATAAGTAAATAAATAAATAAAGTTTAAAAAAAAAAAAAAAAAAAGAAATCCATTCTCGGTGCTGGAGAGACAGCTTGACCTTTATTGAACCCAGTTACTCTTCCAGAGGACCAGAGGACCTGGGTTCAATTCCCAGCAACCACATGGCAACTCACAACTGTCTGTAATTTCCAGTCCAAGGGATCTGACACCTTCACACCAATGCACGTAAAAAAATAAATAAATAATTAAATAAATATCTTTTTTTAAAGAAATCCTTTCTCTTCCCTAATTTGAGGTATTTGTGTGGTTTAGAAACTGAACTGAATTCTGATGAACACTAGGTTAGAGCTGTATCTCAGAGCTGAATATAGCTCAGTTCTATTTTACTTTCTATTTTCAAACAATGTCTTGTTAAGTTACCTGGTTACTTGTCATCCTCCTGTATCAGTTTCTGAAAAAGATGAGGCTAGCTAGCTTGGTTGAAGTTATTTATGGAGCTAGGATGTGGCTGAGAGGTACAGTGTTCTCTCCCACCTATGTTTAGACATACTTAGACCAAGATGGCCTAGAACTCACCATTCAAACAAGACTAGCCTTCACCTTGTAGCAAACATCCCACCTCACCTCAGACTCCTAAGCATTGGAATTATAGGTGTTAGCCACCATGCTTATGAGGTCCCAATTTGATCTCCAACCCTGAAAAAGTGAAGTAGCGGTTACTTTTATTTTTTGTGAAGGAGGCTAAGATTTTCTTCTCTATAATTTCTGGACCTGCCACCTCTCACTTACAAAGAACATCACGTCTTTCTTGATGAGAACCTGTCCTTCATGGCAAAGCGCTCAGTTTTCACTTTTCCATATTAAATAAGAGTTTTCTGGAAAAGGTACCACAGTTTAGTAGACAAAAGAGAGAGCGAGATAAAGGAGTGAGGAGCTGGATCTCGGCTCTTCCATCAGTCAGGGTCTCATGTAGTTCAGGGTGGACTCAAACTTGCCCCGTAGCTCACAATCTTCCTCTGCCTCTCAAGCTCTGCTCTCCCAGGTGAACAGCATCAGGCTCAGCTGCTTCTGCCTTTTCTACTGGCCAAGAGGGTGACTGGATGATTCTTCACCATTGTCTTAGGGAGGGAATTAGGTTTCCGTGACCTTTAAGCCAGCAGTTAACATTGGGTCCTGTGGGGTTTTTTTTCACTTAAGGCTCATGTTAAACAATTTGACTTGTCATCCTCTGTCTGCTCTCTTGTGAACATTATTTTGGTAGGAAACTAAATTAGCAGGGAGTGGTGGCGCACCCCTCTAGTTCTGGCATTTGAGAGGCAGACACAGGGAGAGCTCCTGAGTTGGGAGTTCCAGGCCAGCCAAGACTATCAGTGAGACCCTTCTCTAAGTAAACAAATAGGTAACTTATTTTTGAGTCTAGATCTTTCAGGTTGACTCCTCTGTCTATGTTCCTGAGCACTGAATAACAGACAGATCTAAGGAAAAATGTTTTTTATTTTTATTTATATTTATTTTATGTGAATTGGTGTTCTGCCTGCATGAATAACTGTGTAAGGGTGTCAGATCTTGGAATTACAGACAATTGTTAGCTGCCATGTGGGTGCTGGGAATCAAACTCAGGTCCTCCGGAAGAACAGTCAGTGCTCTTAACCACTGAGCCATCGTTCCAGCCCCGGACAAAAGGTTTTAAGTTAAAATTTTTGGTTTAATTATTACACACCTGTTTGTATCCACAGAGCATGTCTGGAGATCAGAGGAGAATTTCACAGTTCTGTTTTCTCCTTCACTGTGGTGATCTGAGAATTGAACTCAGTCATCAGGTTTGTGCAGACAGTGCTTTTGATCACTAAGCTATAGTGCTGGCCCTAAAAAAAATAGAGAGAAGTTGGGGAATATATCTTAGTGGTAGAGTGCTTGTCAAAAGCCTTTGTTTGATTGACAACCTACCCTCCTAAAATAGTGGCTCTCACCCTATGGGATCTCAACCCCTTTGAGGGCGTTGAACAATCCTTTCATAGGGGTTGCCCTAAGATCATTGGAAAACACAAATGTTTACATTATGATTTGTAACAGTAGCAAAATTCCAATTATAAAGTAGCAAGGAAAATAATTTTATGGTTGGAGCTCACCACATCATGAGGAACTGTATTATGGGGTCCCAGCATTAGGAAGGTTTAGAACCACCACCCTAAAAAGAAGAGAGAGACTTTTTGAGGCATTGTCTTGATGAGGTATCAAATGTATTCTTTTTAGTTTCATTTTCTTTTGTTAAGACAAGGCCTTATTATTATAGTCCAGTCTGATCTCAACTCATAATCATCCCATTTCTTCTGCCCAAGGATCACAGGCATATGTCACCATGCAAAGAAAACCCAGACTTCCTTTTGTTTTATGGCAGGGGCTCATGTGACCCTGGCTGGCCTTGAGCTCTCAGTGGCTGAGGATGATCCTGAACTGTTCCTCCAGACTCCACCTTCTGAGTCCTGACTACAGGCATGTAGGAATGCTCAGCTAAATTCATCCTCTGAAAGTATATAGTGTTAACCCTAGCACTGCGAAGTTCAAGGCCAGCCTAGTCTACATAAAGAGTTATAGGACAGCAAGGGCTACATTAAGAGACATTGTCTCAGCCAGGCAGTGGTGGTCCATGCCTTTAAATCTCAGTACTTGGAAGGCAGAGGCAGGCAGATCTCTATGAGTTCAAGGCTAGTTGGGTCTACAGAATGAATTCCAGAACATCCAAGACTACACAAAGAAACCCTGTCTTGAAAGCAGCTGGAGAGACGGATTAGCAATTAAGAGCACTGGCTGCTCTTCCAGAGTTCCTGAGTTCAATTCCCAGCACTCACATTGTGGCTCAGGTACCTGTAATGAGATCTGGTGCCCTCTTCTGGCCTTCAGGTGCACATGCAGGTCACAACACTATATATAATAACTAAAATAAATAGATCTTAAAAAATAACCCCCCCCGGGGCTGGAGAGATGGCTCAGAGGTTAAGAGCACTGACTGTTCTTCCAGAGGTCCTGAGTTCAATTCCCAGCAAAACCACATGGTGGCTCACAACCATCTATGATGAGGTCTGGCGCCCTCTTCTGTAAAACTGTATGCATAATAAATAAATAAATCAAAAAAAAAAAAAATTTAAAAAAAATAACCCCCCCCAAAATTTGCAGTTTTATGGTGTTGTGCCTAATCATAAATATAATCATGAAGACTCTAATTCTACAATTTCACACACATCCCCAAACACCCCACACTCCCTGGTACTCACTTTCTTACTGTCTCCCAGAAGCCACTAGCAACCATATTCTGTCATTTGCTTATTCTGATGTTTATTCTCATTAATTAATCAGTTAATTAATTATTTCTAGATCCTTCCTGCTTCCCCTATCCCTGCCATTACTCCTCATTCTCATTCTTGTCCATAATCCAAGCTCACGATGACCTTGAACTTCTGATCTTCTCCAGTGTTGGTATGACCAGCATTCACTTCCATGGCTGATTTATCTATGTTGTTTTATGAGACCAGCTCTTACTGGTCTTATTGGAACTTACTATGTAGCACAGTCTGGCCTCAAACTCCTGGAAATCTGCCATAGCCTCCCTAGCACCAGGATTATAGTCATAAGCCACCACACTCAGCTCTATCTTGAATATTTTGTATAAGTGGAATCAATCTGTTGCCCTTTGTGTGTGTCAGGCTTCTTTCACATAGCAGGACTTTTCAAGGTCTGTCCATGTTATTGCATGGATCATTATCATATATATTTTATATTTAAATAATTTATATTTTAAAACCATTCAGTCATCATTTTAAGAAACATTTATTTTTATATAAGCACATAGATATGCATATATAGCAAAAAGTGTTGTTTTGATACCTTTCATGCCTTTAATTCATTTATTCTCTTGAATTATTCCCCTAGAATAAATTCCCATGAGTGAAATTATTAGGTCAAAGGGCATGAACGTTTTTACAGCTCTTGTCAATATTGCTCTTAAATTGTGGTGCCCAGAACTAATGCAATTCTCAGCGTGTTCAGACAGAGCGGGGTGCTGTGGGGCTATTAAGTTCTCAAGGCCTGGACAATATATCATCCTTTAAATCAAGCAGCCCAAGAATTTATTAGTGGTTTTTTTTTTTTTTTCCTTTCCTTTCTTCCTTTCTCTTTCTCTATTTCTTGTTTTTGTTTTGGGTTTTATGACTATGTTACTCTTTGAGCTTCTAGTCCACTAAGGCCCTTGCCTGTTTCCCCAGTATTGTATCTTTATTCCTTTTTTGTGTTTCCCTAGCAGGGAATTGTATCCTTATTCCTTTTTTTTGTTTGTTTGTTTTGAGACAGGATTTCATGCATGTAGCTGAGGGTGACGTGAAATTATTGTCCCTCCCTCTATCTCTCAAATGCTGAGATTACAAATATGAACCATCAAGCTTGGGTCATGTGGTGTTGGGGATCAAACCCAGGCAGCGGCGATAACAGTGTGCTACCCACTCCCACCCCCAACTCCCTGGCCCCTCCCCACCCCGCACACTGTGAGCTACAGCTGTGTTTGCAGCTATTCTAAGACCTAGGGGACTTTTTGAGGATCTGGAACTTGAATTTAGTTCCTCTTGGTATAGCAGGCTTTTTCTTTTAGGCCACCAACCAGCTCCCAAATTATGACAAAAAGACTTATTAGTTTTGAATGCTCTGCCTAGCTTAGACTTGTTTCTCTCTCTCTCTCTTTTTTTTTTAAACTTTATTTATTTTATTTATTTGCCTTGGTGTTTGCCTGGAACTGGAACTACAGACAGTTGTTAGCTGCCATGTGGGTGCTGGGAATCGAGCCCAGGTCCTCTGGAAGAGCAGACGGCGCTCTTAACCGCTGAGCCATCTCTCCAGCCCCCTCTCTCTTTTTTTTTAAATAGTGGTGTTTTTTTCAATATTTATTTATTTATTATATATACAGTATGCCAAAGAAGGCACTAGATCTCTTTATAGATGGTTGTGAGCCACCATGTGGTTGCTGGGAATTGAACTCAGGACCTCTGGAAGAACAGTCAGTGCTCTCAACCTCTGAGCCATCTCTCCAGCCCCTTGTTTCCCTTTTTTTAATATTTATTTTTATTTTATGTGAATTGGTGTTTTGCCTGCCATGTATAACTGTGTAAGGATGTCAGATCTTGGAACTACAGACAGTTGTTAGCTGCCATGTGGATGCTGGGAATCGAACTCAGGTCCTCCAGAAGAACAGTCAGTGCTCTTGACCACTGAGCCATCTCTCCAGCCCAAGACTTGTTTCTTAACCTGTTTCTCATCATCTATGTTTTGTCTTGGGGCTTTTTACCCCTCTTTCCTTCTGTACATCTTACTTTCACTGTTTCTTGTGTCTGACTGACTTCTGGCTCTGTGTGGCTCCCTCTTTTTCTCCCCGGTTCTACTCCTCTTCTCTAGTTCTTTTCTCTTATCCACTCTCTCTCTCTGCCCAGCAGCCTCACCTATCCCTCTCCTGCCTCGCTATTGGCTGATCAGCTTTTTATTAGACCAATCAGGTACCTTAGGCAGGCAAAGTGAAACAGATGTTATTGTGCCCAGAGTCCAGATCCCCCAGAAGACCATCAAGAGACTGGTCCTATGCAACAGCAAAGAGTCTCTTTATTGACAAGCAAGCTTGGGCAGACACAGTGGTGGAGTAGGATGGACCCTGAGCAACGTGAGGCAAGAGTTTTTATTGGGGGAGGGCTGTAGGGGTTTCAATGCTGCAGGGTTACAGTCTGGCATTGGTCCAAGCTCGGGCTAGGGGTACTTGTTATGAATTCATTGCCTGCTCTGAATTCTAGGGATGGTTCAACATTTAGCAGTAGTCTTTTACCTTGATCAGCAGATCAGCAGGTATACCTGGAGATTATCTGTCCCTTTCCCAGAAATGGAATGTTTGGAATGTCAGGTATTTTCCCTTAGGTGCTGGCTCCTCACTGAATGGTGTCTGCTCACGGGCCCTTCCTGGTACTCCCAGGCGCTGCCAGCAAGAGCCTGCTGTCCGTCTGGCTTTCATTTAGCTTGGCAGTTGTGTGGTCAAACCGCTCTGGGCCCCATAATGCAACACATCCTTACATTGTTAAACAGATGCAGCACAAACAAATATAACATACCTATACACAATTAAAGTAATATTCCACGACATCTGAATTTTCTTTAAATTAAAAAAAAATATTTATATAATGTGCATTGGTGTTTTGCCATGGCTGTCGGGTCTCCCAGAACTGGAATTACAGCCAATTGTAAGCTGCCATGTGGGTGCTGGAAATTGAACTTGATTCTTCTGGAAGAGCAGTCAATGCTCTTAACTACTGAGTCATACCTCTCCCAGCCCCTCTTAAAAATTTGTTTTACCTTTATTTTTTGTTTTATGTGTATGTATGGGATGTTTTGCTGGCATGAATGTTATCAAGAGGGCATGAAATACCTGACACTCAAGTTATAAATGGTGGTGAGCCACCATATGGGTGCTGGGTACCAAAACTAGGTCTTCTGGATGAGAGGTTAGTGCTCTTAACCACTGAGCCATTGATCCAGGCTGGCTTCTCCCTTTACTTTTTCTTTTCTTTTTTCAAAGTCCAGTAGTGGTGGCTGGAGAGATGGCTCAGCGGTTAAGAGCACCGTCTGCTCTTCCAGAGGACCCGGGTTCGATTCCCAGCACCCACATGGCAGCTAACAACTGTCTGTAGTTCCAGTTCCAGGCAAACACCAAGGCAAATAAGTAAATAAAGTTAAAAAAAAAAAAACCAAAACAAAGTCCAGTAGTGGCTCCTTCTTAGAAAGATAATTTCCGGGGCTGGAGTGATGGCTCAGTGGTTAATCGCACTGACTGCTCTCCCAGAGGACCAGGGTTCAATTCCCAGCACCCACATGGCAGCTAACAACTGTCTGTAGTTCCAGTTCCCAGTTTCAGGCAAACACCAAGGCAAATAAATAAAGTTTAAAAAAAAAAAAAAAGATAATTTCCAGAGTTCAGTTATTCCCCTTTTGAAAAGAGTAAAGCCTCATGAAGCTGAATTTGGGATGTTGTCCAACGCAAGTTCTAGGTGCAAGGTGGTTTTTAGTTTCCATGTAATTTCCTGAGGAAATCTGGAGAAGTTGGTTTCACTTTGCTTGGGCTCAGTGTGTACACTTGGGCCCCTGTGTATAGCTAGAAGACCTGAGTTTACTCCTTGATTCCATGTACAGGAGAGAATCAGCTCCTCTTCAGATGAGCCCTAAGAAGCTGGCCTTGTTTCTAAAGATGTATTTATTTTATGTGCGTGGTGTTTTGTCTACTTGTGAGATACCATGTGGGTGCTGGGAATCGAACCCGTGTCCTCTGGAAGAGCAGACGGTGCTCTTAACCTCTGAGCCATCTCTCCAGTCCTGTTTTGTCTACATGTATGTCTCTGTGGGGGCATCAGATCTCATGGAACTGTGATGACAGACAGCTGTGAGCTGCCGTGTGGGTGCTGGGAAGTGAACCCGGGTCCTCTGGAAGAGCAGCTGATGCTTTTGACTGCTGAGCCATCTCTCCAGCCAGCACTTGTAATTGTCAGCATTTTTCTTCAGGCATCACAAGGGACTCAAACTTACTCAGCTGTTTTGCTGGTTGGATTTAGTTTTGCTTTGTTTTTGCTAAAGTGAGTTTTGAACAATAAAATAATTTAAAAAGTTATGTGGCATTCTGGCTGAATAAGATGTAATTTTAACCATTTCTTTTCCTTTCTCTTCTCTCTCCTTTTCCCTCCCAATTCTCTTCCTCTGTCCCACGGCTCACCCAAACTTTTATCTGTCTCTCTGTTAATTTGCAAAAGATTATAAAGCTAAGCAAGGAGATTGGACTTCGGCAGTTTAGATCTTTCTAACAAGTTTCAACAAAATAAAACACTGTTCTGTATGGGAAAGATGAAAAAAAGGACAATTTTGGGGCTGGAGAGATGGCTCAGAGGTTAAGAGCACTGACTGTTCTTCCAGAGGACCCGGGTTCGATTCCCAGCAAAACCACATGGTGGCTCACAACCATCTATGATGAGGTCTGGTGCCCTCTTCTGTAAAACTGTATGCATAATAAATAAATAAATCTTTAAAAAAAAAAAAAAAAAGAAAAAGGACAATTTTAACTCATTATGTTCCAGACAGTTCTGTGTGTGTGTGTGTGTGTGTGTGTGTGTGTGTGTGTGTGTGTGATGGTGGTGGGGACATTTGCATGATGATGTGAATGCCAAGAGAAGGTGTAAGATCCTCTGGGGATGGATCTATAAGTGGTTTGTGAGTCACCTGACACGGACGCTAGGAACCAAATTGTTCTCTACAAAAGAATCGTGGGCTCTTACAGTGTGTCCTCTTCAGCCCTAAACTTGGCTCTTAAGTGTAAAGTTGCTTAAGTGTGGGGGACCAAAACTGAAGACAACTGACCACTGGCCTCTGCAGGCACATGATGCAGGCATACACTCATATACCTACATACATTTAAAACAATAAATAAGTAAATAAAATAAAGGAGTCAGGCTTCAGGCTCGGAGGTGCATTAGTTTAGTCCCAACGCTCTGGAGTCAGGTACTCCAGATCTCAGAGTTTGAGGTCAGCCTGGTTAACAGAGTGAGTTCCGGTGAGGCCACACAGAGGGACCCTGTCTTGAAGAACAACAAAACAAACAAAGAACTGAAAGGCCTGGGGGACTATCAATGTGTTCTGCTAAGATGTCTTAGGAGCCATTAAGGCTCCCTCCCTTCTTCATTTGGACTTGATTGATTTTATTTTCCCTCTTTCCTTCCTGGAATCTGGCAGAGATTAAAATGACTGCATTTCTGTATACTTGGAATTTGAAAGCCTGTGACTGCTAAATCCATTGCCCAGAGAGTTGGAACTCACTTCTTTTTAGCAGGTGACCTCTCTTCTGTAACTGAGAGTAGCATCCGGCCATTTACATTAAAGACTTCAAGCTCCAGGTCTCCACCAGGGTGATGTTGGCTGTTTCTGCTGTTCCTCTTTGCTGATGTCTCTCCTTTTTTCTACAACAGCCTCCCACTCCTCACCCTCACTGGTCTGAATCTTTGCATTTCTTTTATAACTCAGCTTAAGGTTTATTCCTAAACAATACCTTCACTAATTCTACCTTCTATCGTTCCCCTTTGAATTCCTTTAAACTTTATTTATTTATTTGCCTTGGTGTTTGCCTGGAACTGGAACTACAGACAGTTGTTAGCTGCCATGTGGGTGCTGGAAATCGAACCCGGGTCCTCTGGAAGAGCAGAAGGTGCTCCTAACCTCTGAGCCATCTCTCCAGCCCCTTGAATTCCTTTAGTATTCTTGTCTAAATTGTACTTGTCTCTGGAGCATTTTTCTTACAAGCTGCAGTGTGACTGTTGTTTTTTTACATTTACAAGTATTTCCTTAACTTACCAAACTCCTTAAGGGCAGGGAATTGTCTTCTCCACAAGCAAATAGCAGAGCATTTAATAAATCTGTAATCTTGGATAAATTATTTAACAAGCTTGGGGTTCAGTTTTCTCATTTCTTACATGGGGATAATGTTGCCTGTATCATAGAAATGATGAGACAATCAAATGAGACAAGGCATTGAGAGTGTTTTATAAATTATAAAACATTTTTATAGCAGTTAGGCAGGATTAATTATACAGCCCGGTAAGCCTCAAAGTTACAGTCTTCCATCTCAGCCTCCCAGGTACTGAAATTAGATGCACATTCCACTGTGACTTGCTATTTTTATTTTGAATTTTATTATTACTATTATGTATACACATTGATGACAATGACAATGGTGTGTGTGCATGTACATGGATGCATGCATGCTGCAGCACACAGAAGGTCATAAGTCAACATTCAGGAATTGGTCCTCTCCTATCACTGTGACTTCTAAGGATCTAACTCTAGTCTTTAGACTTTTGGGACAATCCCTTTTATCTACTCAACCATGTTCCTGGCTTTGCCTAGCTAACTTTTGAAAATATTACGACAAAATTAAAGCCACAAAGATTCCAGCTTGTGGTCTGTTACCTCCTTGACTCAAGGTCAGAGAGTCAGGCTTGTTTTGCAAGGCTGCATAATAGGATGTTTGGCCAAAGGCTTGGTCACCAGGTGCTTTGCTCCCTAAGGTTTTATAATGGGATGCTTTTCCTAAGGCATGGTTAGTAGATGTTTTGTGAATTAAGAAAGGTGTTTACTCTTGTCTGTACTTTGAACCTTGGTGTCCTTGAGAGGGGGAGGTCTTGCCCTCTCCTCTTTGGGGTATAAAGTAACCCTGTGGAATAAACTCAAGGTTTGGTATTGCTCAACAGCCCTCCCAAAACAAAGTTTTTGTTTCTGGTCTTATTCTATCTCTGATATTTCTCAATCCACACGCTCCACATACCAAGGGCCTTTTGATAGTCCGGCAGGACCCAACAAATGTAGAAATGAAGAAGCATGTTAAAAATTTGAGGCTGGCTTCTACTATTGAAGTGTAATATTAAAAAATTATTGGCAATGTCAGAATCAAAACTCAGGTCAGAGTAGAGCAGCATTAATTTTATTCTCTTTCACATAGGAGTAAATTCACTAAAGGTGAAATTGAAGGTGTTTGTTTACAGTGCTGGAGATTAAACCGTAGGGCTTCTAGCATGCTCAGCAAGTGAGGTATATATCCACTGTGCTTTTTTATTTTTTCTTAAAATAATTTATTTATTTTATGCACATTGGTGTTTTGCCTGTATGTATGTCTGTGTGAAGGTGTTGAATCCCCTGGAACAGGAGGTATAAACAATTGTTGCAGGTGCTGGGAATTGAACCCAGGTCCTTTGGAAGAGTAGCCAGTGTTCTTCAGGGCTGAGCTATCTCTCCAGCCTCAACCCTACTTTTTGATTTTTAAAATAGGGCCTTGCTACACAAGCCAAGTTACCCTTGAACATTAAATCATCCTGCCTCAGCCTCCCAAATACTGGAATTACAGGTGTGACCATTATGCCTATCTTGGATTTTAGTTTTGTTATCTGTAATATGGTAAACGCTATATGAATCTGATAGACCCCAACCCAGCCTAACCAGTGCAAATTTTCCACTGGCCAGTTAGCAAGAGGTCAACTTGAG
>PVIH01013233.1:34900-45807 GCA_004025045.1 Sigmodon hispidus
AAGGCTTTTTAAAAAAAAAAAAAAAAAAAAGAAAAAGATAAGGAAGGCCACAGGAGGGTGAAAGTACTGGGAGTGTCTAATCTTAACCCAAATCAGATGTTCTCGATTTTCCAGGATCAAAAACTTTACAACCTTGCCCCTTAGCTGAACTTTGTATATGATTTGCAGCCTTGCCCCCTTGTATATATTTCAAAGTAGCCAATGAGATGTATGTTGCTATGCCTAAGCTGATGAGACCCCTTTTTCCATATAAAAGGAGACTGTTCTTTGGGCCCGGAGCACTCAGTTAGCTGAAGCTGCTGATCGCCCGCAGGCACCTGTGTGAGTATTAAAAACCTCTTGCTATCTGCAGCCAGTGGTCTGCTGTCGGTTCTTGGGGCTGAGGTCTCTAAGGGTCTTTCAAATCCTTTAACAGAATATCATAAATTAATCCTAGAGATCTTGTCTTAAAAAAACAAAACAACAAATAAATGAATAAAATGAAGACATAAAACAGCATTCCCGTACTTATTGAGACAGAGTCTTGCTAGTAGCTCAGGCTGGTCCCAAACTCATCTCTTGCCCCATCCTTTTTTTTTTTTTTAAATAAACTTTATTTATTTATTTATTTGCCTGGAACTGGAACTACAGACAGTTGTTAGCTGCCATGTGGGTGCTGGGAATCGAACCCGGGACCTCTGGAAGAGCAGATGGTGCTCTTAACCGCTGAGCCATCTCTCCAGCCCCTGCCCCATCCTTTTAAAGTGCTCCGGTGCTTGTGTATGCCAATATATATCATAAGCTCTTTCATCTTCTTTTCTTCTTTTTATTTGTTTGGATGGTTTTTGGAAACATCTTTTCTCTCTGTGTAGCCCTAGCTGTCCTGGAACTCACTCTGTAGACCAGGCTGGTCTCAAATTTGCCATCTGCCTCTGCCTGGGGTTAGGGTGTATGCCACCACTACTTGGTGTTCTTTTAAACATTTCCTCCCTTTTCTTTTTCTTTTTTTAAATTTTATCTATTTTTATTTATTTGCCTTGGTGTTTGCCTGGAACTGGAACTACAGGCAGTTGTGTGCTGCCATGTGGTTGCTGGGAATTGAACCTGGGTCCTCTGGAAGAGCAGACGGTGCTCTTAACCGCTGAGCCATCTCTCCAGCCCTCCTCCTTTTCTTGAATGGGCTGCACACATATAATACATTTTTCCCTTAGGGCTGCTGAGATGGCACAAGGTGTATGTGAGTGCTTGTGTTCTTACACACACATGTGCAGGACGTGTGGTGTCTTCCTCTGTGGCTGCTGCACTATTGTGAGACAGCGTCTCTCACTGAAGGGTAAGCTTGCTGTTTCAGCTTGGCTGGCTGGCTGGCCAGCCAGTAAGCTCTCAAAATCTACCTGTCTGCCTCTCAGTGTTGGAGCTATAGGCTTGTGCAGTTATTCCTGGCTATTTATGTGGGTGCTGGGATTTGAACTCAGGTCTTCATGCTGGCAAAGCAAGCACTCTGACTCACTAAGCCATCTTCACAATCCCAACAGATTAGTTTTAAAGAATGGAGACTCTATTGGGCATGGTGGAGAAACCCTGTCTCAAAAAAGTCATCAATCAATCAATCCACCAGTCAAGAATGAGAACTTTATGGCACCTAATGAACTTAATATTTGTTCTGCAGCAGCAAAAGGTTTACATATTTCCTGAATGACTTTAGAGGGTGAAGTCTTCAGGATACATATTTCCTGAATGACTTTAGAGGGTGAAGTCTTTAGGAAGGAATAGAATTCTTATTAATAAGGGTTATATTATTCTGTTCTTACTCCATATGAGTAGCAACGTCACTATTCATTTGTTTCTGTGTCATTCTGCATGTTTGTAATTAAACACTCATCACTATAATTAATCATTTAGTAAGGTAGTGGGGTATTTATTTTTCATTGTAAGTGGTCTGATGCCTACATGATACCCACCATTTGTTAGGTTCTTACATCAATACAGTGAAAGAAAAGAAAGATATTTGAATGCTTTGCTTCTGTTTGTGCATTTGTACCTAGATTCACTAATCAGCTGACGTCTGGTTTAGTGTCTTAAGTAGGCAGATGACCTAGTCCTTTGCTGTGTATGTGTGTATAGGTCAAAAAATTAAAAAAATTTTATTTATTATGTATACAGTGTACAGAAGAGGGTACCAGATGTCATCATAGATGGTTGTGAGCCACCATGTGGTTGCTGGGAATTGAACTCAGGACCTTTGGAAGAACAGCTAGTGCTCTTAACCTCTGAGCCATCTCTCCAGCACCTATAGGCCAAATTTTTTTTTTAAATTATTTACTTGAGACAGTGTTTCACTAAGTAGCCTAGGCAAGCCTGACACTCATTATGTAGCCTCAGAAGTGGCTTCCAAAGCCCAGAGATCTACCTGCTTCTACCTCTTGAGTGCTGGGATTAAAGGTGAGGGCTGTCACAGCTAACCTAGTTTGTCTTTTGTTTTTTGACACAAAAAGTGGCCTGGAATGTGCCAAGTAGGCCATGCTAGTTTGCAGGTAGCCCTCAGGAATTCTCCTACCCCCACCCCCAACATTCACCTAATACCTGCCGAGATAACAAGTCCAAGCCAACACTCTGGCTTTTGTTTTTTTGTTTTTTCAGAAGGGCTCCAGGTATTGAACAGTTCTGATTCCCATGCTTGTATGGCAAACACTTCACCAACTGAATCCTGTGTTTTGCATCTCAAATTTCTAAAATTATATGTTTGGAGTGGATTGAGCATGTGTTAACCAGGGCTCATTGTGCTTCTGACTTTTGTTTTATTTATTTATTTATTTCAAAACAGGGTTTCTAAGTGTAGCTCTAGCTGTCCTGAACCTCCTCTGTAGACCAGGCTAGCCTTAAAGTCACATAGATCTCACCTGCCTCTGCTTCCCAAGTACTGAGACTAAAGGCTTGCAGTACCATAGCTAAATTTATTTTCAGCTTTTAAATTATATGTATGTGTCTGTGTGTATGCACAGGAATCCAGGTGTTCCACAGAGGCCAGGGTGTAGGATACCCTACAGCTGAAATTACAGGTGGTTATGAGGAACCTAGTGCTGGGAACTGAACTCAGGTCCTCTGGAAGAACAGTGTGTGTGCACATAGTCACTGAGCCATCTCTCCAGCCTGTGCTTCATCTTAAGCTGGTTTAGATCCCACTATGTAGTCCAAGGCTGGTCTGAAACTTGGGCAGCGCTTGAGGATCTGATGTCCTCTTCTGACTTGTGCAGGCACCAGGCATGCAAGAGGTGCACATACATGTAGGCAAGACACTCGTACATATGCAATGTTATCAACCTAAAAGCATTAAAATTACATTTAAGAAGAACAGTGCCGGGGGCTGGAGAGATGGCTCAGCGGTTAGGAGCACCGTCTGCTCTTCCAGAGGACCCGGGTTCGATTCCCAGCACCCACATGGCAGCTAACAACTGTCTGTAGTTCCAGTTCCAGGCAAACACCAAGGCAAACAAATAAATAATAAATAAATAAAGTTTAAAAAAAAAAAAAAAAAGAAGAAGAACAGTGCCTAGCATGTTTCAGACCAGGGGGTGGAGGGTACGAGTGCCCATTCAGCTTGATGTAGGCCTTAGACCTTAGTACTCAGGAGGCTGAGGCAGAAGGATCCCAGAGTTGGAGACCAGCAGAAAGCTTCATAGCTGGATCTTGTCGCAACAAAAATAAAACCATGCAAAGCAAAAAGAACAAGAATCAGATGAGAATATTTGACTTGGCCAACATATACTGTGCAGCACACTCAACTATATGACCTCAGACTGGAGTGATAAATGTCTGGAAACCAAAACTGTGTCCCTGGCTGTACTACTCATCTAAAAGTGTGGGCACAAGCTTGAGATAGTTCTGCCTGTTCAAAGACCCTTTGCTTGGCTTCAAAGGATTGGAGAAGATGAGGACAGGGCTGGAGAGATGGCTGAGTGGTTAAGAGCACTGACTGTACTTCCAGAGGACCTGAGTTCAATTCCCAGAATCAGCATGGATCTGACACCCTTACACAGTTATCCGTGCAGGCAAAACACCAATTCACATAAAATAAAAATAAATATTAAAAAAAAGAGAAGATGAGGATGACAGATTGCAATTAATATTTTCAGTGCTGACTTAGTCTAAATCTCGGTTTCCACCCTTTAATACTGTGACTTGACTGTCTTCTCAAAGTTTACAATCCACCTCTAAAAAATAATGGCCCAAACAGATTTCATGTTTAAAGTACGTTTTTGGGGCTGGAGTGATGGCTTAGAGGTTAAGAGTACTGGCTGCTTTTCCAGAGGACCAGGGTTCAATTCCCAGCACCCACATGGCAGCTCACAGGCTGTCTGTAACTCCAGTTTCTGTGGCAGCTCACAGACTTAACTCCAGTTTCTGGGATCTGACACCTTCACACAGACAAACACCAATGCACATAAAATAAAAATAAATTTAAAAAGTAAAGTAAGTTCTTGGGTTAGACATGGTGTGCGGATGAGTCCCTTCTAGCTTCTTTCCTTTGAGCAGCCAAACCGTAAGAAGGCTAACTCAAAAGATACTAGAGATGATTCCGGCCCTGGAGAGGGTGGAGATTTCGAGTTCCGATTACGAAGATAGGTATTTAACAGGCCGATTCGACAACAGGCGTTACTAAGCACTGCCACGTAGAGGGATGTGAGGTTGTTCACTGGTACATCCTCTCTCCTTGCCCTCTCCTACCTAGCTCGATGGCTCCGTGGCTCTGGAAGGACCTTTAGGAGCAGAAGGTGAGTCGGGAAGGGGTCAAAATTAAAAGGGCGCAGTCGAGAGCGGTTGAATTGTATAAGGCCAGAGAGGACTGACCTCCCTGCGGACCTGGAGCAAAAAGGTTCCTTTGGGAACCTTCGGCTACCTCCGGAGAGTTTCGGCTCTTTCCGCCAGTTCCCGCTCGGTTCTTCACTTTAGCGCCAGCTTCAAGCCGGGCCACTTCATTCTAGCCTTTTGGCTGCCCCGCACGCGGACACCCGCGCCGCACCCATTTCGCCGTTCCTTCTCGTTTGGCCCCCTTGACTCGCTCCTTCCACTCCGTGATCTCCCCGCCACTCAGGTAGGCGCGCGAAGCTGGCGCGAAGGAGGAGAGCCGGAGAGGAGCGGTAACCCGACCGCCCTGCGCCCGCCCGCCGCCGGCCGCGCGCGGAGGGTCCTCCAGCCTCGGGTCTTCCCCGCGCCACGTCCCGGTCGCGCGCACACCGGCGGCGGCGCGCACCGGCGCGAGCACGCGCCCTGTGCTCTGGCTGGCTGGGGCGCACGCGCGGGCTCCGAGGCGGGGCGACGCGGTGAGCAGCGCGCGTGCGGGCTGGCGGGCGAGCGGGCGAGCGGGCGAGCGGGCGAGGGTCGCGGTGGCTCCGCGGGCACACTCCGGCCCCAGCCGCGCCTTGCGAGTCTCTTGGCCGCCGCTCGGCGGACGAGGGGAACGGGGGGGAAGGCGGCGGTGGAGGCGGGGCGGCGTGGGGCCTTGGGCGAGCTCGGGGAGGAGCGCGGCGGAGACGGCGGCGGCTCCCGAGGACGAGGAGGAGGCGGAGGCTCTTCTTTCCCCATCCCAGACCCAAGAGCGTCCGGGACGCAGAGCCCGGAACTGGGGGACGCGGCGGCTGCACGGAGCCCGGCTTAGGTGAGGTTGGGGGTGCTGGCTGGTCGGGGTGAGCGGGGGCCAGCGGTGGAGGGAAGGGGCTCGAGGTGGGGAAAAGAGGAAGGGGCAGTTGTTGGGGGTTGGGGTGCGGAGAGGAGGGGGACCGGGAGCCCTTTGGGACCTGCAGTGTTGAGGGTCGAGGGTTTGGGGGTTGATGGGGCGAGCGAAGCGCACGGGTCCGAGTTGGGGAGTTTCCTTTGGATAGGCCGGAGAAACAATGGAGCGAGGGGAGACTCTTGGCGTGAGCGTCCGTGCGGTGCTGGATTTAGGAAACTACGTGCGGGATCGAAAAGAATGAAATAGTGGGTCGTTTGAAATGTGAAGTACAGTGAAATAAATGGCCCTGAATCAAGTCTTCTGCTTGTGTGTCCGCGGTCCTTAGGACGCAAGTGCCATCATGGGATTTAAAGGGTAGAAGGACAATTTCGGAATTTGAGAGGAAAACGGGCTGATAAAGGCAAAGAGAGGCAAAGGAATAAGAGTTTGGTCTTGAATTAAAGTACTGTATAGATAGGTGCACCGGAGGTAGTCGTCTCTTAATTCATCCAAGATGATTGGACTTTTTTAGAAAGTGGGTTATTCTTAGACTTGCCCCTTTTGCTAAAGTATGTAAGCAAGTCTTTCGATAATCTTATTATTATTTGTAGTCCATTTTATTGTAAGGCAAAGCTGTAATATTTATTCCCGATCAGCCCAGCAGACTACTGTACATAATCTCTCTGTATTTATTGAAGCAGGAGAGGATACATTACCAGAAATATCTTGCTAGGAGTGAGGTCAGCGATACTGCTGAGTTCAAGGTGTTGGGACTGAAAAGTAAAGAACAGCTGTGATAAAAATCTAAATTGTTTGTCCTTTGTTAGAATTTCAATTTCCCACTGAGAAATGTTCATAAACCATCTAATTCTGGTTTTGTGCTTGGGGAAGAGAATTGGGGTTTTGTTTTGAGAAATTGTTCAGTGATGCTAAATCCTAATGATAAAGCTGCCTCAGTACCTTTCAGTTTGAGTTAAGGTGATTTGGGAATACTATGAAAAAGTATAATTTATGAGTTGTGGAATCTGTATCCGCCTCCCACCCCCCACCTCCCTTTTGTGGGGGAAGGTCGTTCATTCTGTAGTCCCCACTGTTTTGGAACCAATTGTGCAACCCAGTTCCTCTTGAAGTGAAGTGGTACTCTTCTCAGACTCCCCAAGTGCTGGGATTACAGCCGTGAGCCATTGTGCTAGACTTACGTTTCCTTGATAACTTGGATTTCAAGACTGAATCCAATAAAGCACTGGCTAGAAGATGGTTATTTTGAAGCTGTCATTATTATCATATATTCATAGATGTCTCTGTTAACTCTGTCAAGCTTTTTATTTAGAGGTATTAACTTTTTGCTGACTCATCTAAACTAAAATCTTGGGTATTTATCAGTTTATATTTTTCAGCTGTTTCTGATAGCAGGCAGCATTAGGTAACCTTACAAATAACCAAAAATCGGGGGCTGGAGAGATGGCTCAGCCGTTAAGAGCACCGTCTGCTCTTCCAGAGGACCCGGGTTCGATTCCCAGCACCCACATGGCAGCTAACAACTGTCTGTAGTTCCAGTTCCAGGCAAACACCAAGGCAAATAAGTAAAGTTTAAAAAAACAAAAACAAAACAAATAACCAAAAATCAGGCTCTAAGTTATACTTTTAAAAATTCTTGCCAGGGTGGTGGTCCCGAAATTTCTCAATGCCAGCACTGGGGAAGCAGAGGGGAGGGATCCCTGTGAGTTCAAGGCCAGCCTGTAGAGCAAGTTCCAGGACAGTCAGGACTGTTGAGAAACCCTGTCTCCCCCCAAATTCTTATTTATTATTTTAAATTGTGTGTTAGTGTGTTTGTGCATGTGAGTGCAGTGCCCTGGAGGCCAGAAGGGGGTTGGATTCCCTGGAACTGGGGATACAGTCAAGTGTTGAGCCTTCTGAAGTCAGTACTGGGAACTGAACTCTGAGCTCTGCAAGAACAATACCTGCTCTTAACCACTAGAGACATTGTCAGGTCTCTGTAAATTGTACTTAAATTAAAAAAACATTTTTTTGAGATGATAACACTATTTATCTGATTTGTAATTCATACAGATCAGACAGAATCGTAATGGATTCTGTCTGAGGCGCCAACGTGCTAGGTAGGATTACAGGCAAATGCAACAATCATGCCTGGCTAGATGGTACTTTAGGCTTTTGTAAAGCCCAGACTCACTTGGAACTCTACACATATCCTCTTACCTCAGCCTCTCAATTGTTGGAATTGCAAGGATAAGCTGGTGTATCATCCACCCTTATTTATCCTTTTCAAAAAAAGACTCACTGTGTGCGCTTGCTTGCAGTGTGTATGCTGTAGGCAGAAGAGGGTGTCAGATCTTCTGGAGTTTAGGCAGCTGTGAGCATCCTGATGTGGGAGCCAAACTCCTGGAAGATCTCCAAACTGCTGAGCCATCTATTTCTCAGGCTCCTCTACTCCTGTCTTGGTTGTTGTAAAGCAGTATGAACTGGTTGAAACTGGAGTAGTTTGTTTTCTTACTTTTTCTTCCGGCCTCCCATCCCCTGCCACCCTCTGTTTTTTGGAGGCGGACTTGTCTTAGAGCCCAGGTTCCCCTTAGTCTTTTTGCCTTAACCACCCAGATACTGTGATTACAGGCGTGTACCTTCACATCTGACAGACAGCAGCAAATGACACTTTTGCTTAGGGTTGTTTCATAGAGTCATCTCATCTCTAGAATTTTTGAGAAGTTCATTGCTTCTTTGGTTTTAAAGTTTCCAGGTTCTAGTTTTAGTGCTAAAAACATCTCACTAGGGTTTGTCTTGTGATCACACTTGTTTTGCTTAGTTGAAGCCATGTGCAGTGCACGGCACTCACATTCACAGAAGTCAAGATAGCCAGTTGCAGAGCCAGAAGTAATTATCTTGGAAAAACAATTGAAAACTGCTCAGTGCTCAAGTGTTCTCTATGCACCTGTTGATCCCACAGTTGATACTTCTAAATATAGACAAGATACTGTTAGAAACCCAGAATGAATAGAACAGAGAAACAGCTGGGGCCTGAGGGAGGAGCTGTAGGTTCTTTGCCAAAACATCAGCACAATCCATGGGGAGGCTGATCAGGCTCCAAGGCTAGTTACTAACAGGAGGGCAGAGAGAGAGGAGGGAACCGTGTTCTCTTTTGTTGAGGTCTTATGTATTCCAGGTGCTAAACTATGTTGTCACTCAATATTGATATCAAAAAAATTACATTGACTACATTTTAAATTGCTGCTTGTAGTTTCCCACTGCAGAACCACCTTATTAAAGCTGGGAATGAAAAAAAAAAACACCATTCGTTTGGACCACTTTACTTCTTGTTTAGAAGTACAACCACTCATACACTGTCTTGCTGCTTTTTCTGGAGACTGGAAGGAAAAGCTTGTATTTGTTATGTTTCAGGGAAGGAGGAGTCTGTTCCTTATGTGACCAAAGACCTTGTAGAATAGGGCTCAGCCTTAGCTGCTTAGTGTGTGTGTTCAGCATCATGAGGCTATGAGGATGGTTTGTCCATCCCCTTTGCACTGAGGTCGTGAATTTTTAGGTAAATAATCATCTGGACTCTAGATAGCAAAACATGCCTGTTCACCTTACTATTTTCCTTGATATATTTTGCCACAAAGGGTTTATTCTTTTTTGGTTGTTTTTGGTTTTGATTTTTCGAGACAAAGTTTCTCTGTGTAGCGTTGGAGCTTGTCCTGGAATTCATTTTGTAAACTAGGCTGGCCTCAAACTCACAAAGATCCTCTTGCCTCTGCCTCTGAGTGCTAGGATTAAAGTCATGTGCCAATCCTCCGCCTTTCTTGGTCATTTGTTTATTGCTGTGGAAAAATATACATCCAGCTCAGTCAGGTCTACACAGTGAGACCTCATCTCAAATAAACACCCCACAAAATTTTATTTATTTATTTATTTATTTATTTATTAAACCTGAATCGGATTAGAAGACATCTTAACCATTTTAAATGTACAGACCACAGCATTAGATGCTTTCACATGGCTGGATACCACCAGCTATCTTGTAAACTTCCTTCTTCAAGGGAAACTGTCACTATGTATCAGACAGCGACTGCTCACTCCCCCTGAGCTCTGTCAGCTACCATCTCCTGTCTACCTCCATGAATTTGACTATTCTGTGCATTTCATAGATAACAGAATCCTGTAGTATCCCTCCTCACAACATGTCTCTCTTTTTCTCTCAGTGTGTGTACATGTCTATGTGCACTGGGCATTGAATTTGTGGCCATATGCACCATGCCATCCAATTCCTGGGTTCATATAAGCCTCTTGCCTGGAAGGTAACAGAACCTGTTACCTTCTAGCTTATCTGACCTTGTGGTGCAGCACTTTAGAATAAATGTTTGTTTTAACACCTGCAACTAGGAGTTGGTTAATTACTTTTTTTTTCTTATGTCACAAACTAAATCCTTAAGTTAGGATCTTGTATTAATGAATCCAAATGCAAATAAGTATAGGGAGTTAAGGGCCTAAGATTAGTAGCTGAGCCCAGGTGTTCACTACAGTATCCTGAATCTTGTTTTTCTTACTCTGGACAATTACTGCTTTCTGCCTTTGTGCCTTTGGGCTATTGTGGATAATACTTACTCAAGTTCTATGAGTTTTTAGTGATATTGCTGGATCAAGCCACGTGTGGTGCTTGTACCTTCAGTCCAAAGTTCTGGAGACTGGGTCCTGAATACTGCCCCTCTAGTTCAAGGTCAGCCTGGGCTAGAGCACCAGACTGTCTCACAAAACACAGCTACAACAAATGATCCAGTGATTTTTTTTT
Source organism: Sigmodon hispidus (assembly GCA_004025045.1). Taxonomy (NCBI): domain Eukaryota; kingdom Metazoa; phylum Chordata; class Mammalia; order Rodentia; family Cricetidae; genus Sigmodon; species Sigmodon hispidus. Next base: position 45,388 of record PVIH01013233.1, read on the forward strand.
TTTCTTCCCTTTAAGACCAGCTCTCATGTAGCCTAGACAGGCCTCCAAAAATGTTTTAAAATATTTATTTACTTACCATGTACATTGAGGTTTTGCCTGCATGTATGTCTGTGTGAAGATGCCAGAGCCCCTGGAATTGGAATACAGACAGCTATGAGCTGCCATGTGGGTGCTGGGAATGGAACCCTGGGTCACTAGGGAGAGCAGCCAGTGCTCCTAACCTCTGAGCCATCTCTCCAGCCCCAACAGGCCTCAGATTTAATGTGCAATTTAGAGTGACTTTGAATTCCCTATCTTGTGTCTACATCCCAAGTGCTGGGGCTGAGGTTAGAAGCATGGGCCACTATCTCTAGCTTTTTATCTGTTTGTTTTGTGAGTCAAGAACTCACTCTGTAGCCCAAACGGCATGGAAGTCAATTT
>PVIH01013233.1:45907-59648 GCA_004025045.1 Sigmodon hispidus
TTTTTTTTTTTTTTTTTTTTTTTTTTTTTTTTTTTTTAAAGATTTATTTATTTATTATGCATACAGTTTTACAGAAGAGGGCACCAGACCTCATCATAGATGGTTGTGAGCCACCATGTGGTTTTGCTGGGAATTGAACTCAGGTCCTCTGGAAGAACAGTCAGTGCTCTTAACCTCTGAGCCATCTCTCCAGCCCCCTAACCTCTTTCTTTAGCACTGGGGTTAAAGATGTAAACCACTGTGGCAGTCTTCCAGGTTGGCCTTGAACTCACTATTACCCTCTTGTCTTTCCCTTCCAGACATGTGCCACACGCCTGACTCTCTGCATTTAATGTTTTGAGTAATCCAGTTACTTCAGAATCTAATTTCATTACCTGCTCACCCGGAGATAGTACTCTGCCTTACATCGCAGTGATGCTTGCTCACTAACTTTGTCTATACTGGCAGAACACTTGCAGAAATGATTTCAAAGGAAATGTCTCTTGCCCAGTTTTTCTATGTAGAAGGGACTATTTATGCTATACAGATTTTTTTATTCACATATGTAAATGTGATGCCATCATCAGAGTGTTGGATCTATATTTAAAAAGTGTCAATAGTTAGAAAATTTCCAGTATATTTGCCTCAGTACACTTTTTATTTTTTGATTTAAAGATGTTTTACATATGTTAATTGCTGGTTACTGTTGATCTTTTTTTGTTTGTTTGTTTGAGACAGGGTTTGTTTCTCCTTATAGCTCTGGCTGTCCTGGAACTTGCTCTTTAGACCTGACCTCAAACTCACAGATCTGTCTGCCTCTGCTGGAGTCAAGGTATGGGCCGCCAACGCCCGACCTACTGTTGATCTTTTACATCTAGTTTATTCATTGAAAATGATTTGACTGCCTCCCATATGCTTGTTCAGTTTTGTTTTTAGACAAAGGTCTTACTGTGTAGTCTGGGCTGGTCTATCAGGGCTGGCCTAGAAATTTGAGACAACCCTTCTGCCTCAGTGTCCTGAGATCACAGATGTATGATGCCACACCCAGCTACTTCAAATATTTGTAATAGTTAGCTGGAATGCTTCAGCAGAACAGGAAGTTAGAATGAAGTAATTTGATTCCATTTTCTTTCTTATGGGTGAGCTGCCACATAATACAGATACCCAATATAAAGGTTAGAATAGCTATACTAAAATGTCCCTTAGGATGAGCTCCCATTTTATTTTTTTCTAAATGTCCTTTGGAGGTTAATTGTCTCCACATCTTGCCTATGATTATTGGGTCCCAAAGTGGCTTTAGGGTCATATGCTGTTTGCCAGGAACTCTGGAAACTTAGTGAGGTCATCACTGTGGAAGGGTCGCCTGAACCTCTGGCCAGCTGCTTGATAGTTGAATTGGTCCTGAGCTATTTATATATTTGAGGTTTATAAACGTTTTGTTCTTAAACCCAAGGTTAAGGTGCAAGCTGGTGGAGGTGTTGTCCGCCTTTAATCCCAGCACTCAGGAGGCAGAGGCAGGCAGATAGATATCTCTGAGTTCACGGCCAGCCTGGTCTACAGAGGGAGTCCAGGATAGCCAAGAGTCCAAGGGAAAAACACAAAACAAAACAAAAAGCTTTGTCTTAGGTTTCTGAATAGTGAGGTTTCACCGGAGGCCAGTGTTTACTGTCAGGTTCACGTACACTATGGCACCTAGTAGGAATGGGTTTTGAAGTGTGCTTCATCAGCTACACACATTCTGTGGAAGCCCCAGACTTCTACGACATTTTGTAGTTGAAGGTGTGGCTTAGCTTAATGTTATTTGTAGCCAGTGTCCTATGACAAATTTGTGGTTAGGCACAAGTTGATTAGAAATTTTGGGGGTTTTCACAGGTTGCATGAGGCTTTTTTTTACTGTCCCAGACCCTAAGTTAGCATTAGATTGCTGATAAGATGGAGGTTATTTTGACATTGCTCGATCAGCAATGACATGATTATTGGCAGTGGAGTGTATGTATGTGTGCATGCTTTAGGTAGGTCACAGAGTTTGATACTGAGGAGGAAGTTTAGGGTAGGACCATTATATAATGTATTTGAGTGAGAATGTGTGTGTGTGTGTGTGTGTGTGTGTGTGTGTGTGTGTGTGTGTGTGTGTATGAAAGAACATTTTAAACTTGAAAATGCTGCTGATATTAGTTCCTGTTGGTCTGGGTAGCAGTAAAAACACGAGTTTGTGAAGCCTGCAGTGTCTTCTGTGTTGAATGCATGGGTTTGTTCAGCGGTAATTGGCTTGCCACTGGTTAAGCCTACTCTTAACCATAGAGCCCGGCTTTCCCTTGAATTACCCACTTGGTCCTTGATTATAGCTTGTCAATGCGGTGAGCACACAGCTGGCTCTTGCAGGCCTACTGTTACTAAGATTCTAAGTATGCATTAGTGTGCAGCCAAAGTAGCTTTTCTACTTATTTTGTTTGGCTATACTTTTCTAATAAATTGCCTTTGTAAGCCCACCTGTATATTCCGAACAAGCCCTTTATGTAAGGATCTCGGCATGAGGGGCTCTATTATATTTATATTTAGTTAATGAATTAAATTTAATTTTGTGACAGGATCTTTCTGTTACAGTTCTAGTTGGCCCAGAACTTGATATGTAGGCCAGGCTGCCTTGAACTCACAGAGATCCACCTGCTTCTGCTGCCCCCCCCCCCATGCAGTGACTGAAGGCATCACTACCACACCCTTTGGGTCTGTTGTACTTAATGAAATAAGGAAATTTGTTTACAGCTAGTAGGGAAGGACAAGAAGCTAGTTACCAGGCTTAGTGCTAGGTTACATCCAAACAGCTTTTTGAGATGGTTTACCTAATTTCTTGTTGAATTGACAGTGTTTATAATAAGGTTCAGTTGTATAATATTTTGTTTTCTTTTATTTATTTTTATTTGATGTGTGTGTGGGTGTCATACCTGTGTGTATGTGTGGGTGTTATACCTGTGTGTATGTGCATCAAGGTCAAGGTCAGACAGATTTAGATTCCCTGGAACTGGAGTTATAGATGGTTGTGAGTTTCTGTGTATGCCGGGAACTGAACTCAGGTCCTGTACAAGAGCAACAAGGGCTCTTAACTGCTGAGCCAGCTCTCCAGCCCCTTACATTTGATTTTTATTTGATGTGTGTATAGGTATTTTGCCTGCATGTGTGCCTGTGTGCCATGAGAATGCCTGGTGCTCTGGAAGGGCAGAAGGGGCTGTCAGATCCAGGAACTGGACTTATAGATGTTGTGAGTCTCCGTGTGGGTGCTGGGAACGTAATCTGGATTCTCTGTAAGAACAGCAAGTGCTCTTAACTGCAGCACCATCTCTCCAGCCCTGCAGTTTTGATTGGACAATGAAACTGAGAACATAGAATTTTTTCATAGTCTACTGGCTACCATGAAATAGCCAAATTACATATTTTCTTTACTACTAATTTTCTTGATAACTAAAGTTTTTTACTTTTTTTTAAACACTCAAAGAAGATTTATTTATTTATTTATTTATTTATTTATTTATTTATTTATTTATTTATATGTCTGCATGTACAACTTCATGCCAGAAGAAGATATCAGATCCCACTGGAGATGGTTGTGAGCCACCATATGGGTGCTGAGAATTGAACTCAGGACCTCTGGAAGAATAGGCAGTGCTTTTAACCACTAAGCCATCTCCAGTCATCCTAGTTGTGGTCCTGATTTGCATTTTTTAAAAAATATTTATGTGAATTGGTGTTTTGCCTGAATGTATAACTGTGTAAGGGTGTCAGATTTTGGAATTATAGATAGTTGCTAGCTGCCATGTGGATGCTGGGAATTGAACTCAGGTCCTCTGGAAGAACAGTCAGTGCTCTTAATGCTGAGCCATCTCTCTAGCCCCTGATTTGCATTTCTTTAGTGACTAATAATATTGAATATCTTTTTAAAAAATGTGTATATGTGCATGCCTGCATGAGTTTATGTGCATCATGTGCATGTAGCAGTCCATGGAATCCAGAAGAGGGCACCAGATCCCCTGGAATTGGAGTTACCCTCAGTTGCCAGTTGCCATGTGGTGGCTGGGAACTGAACCAGAGTCCTCTGTATGTAGTAAGTACTCTTTACAACTGTATGTCTAATTTTCCAGCTCATAGTTGAACATCTTAAGATTTTTTCTTTTTGTATTTTCTCTAGAGGAATATATATTGAAGTCTTTTGTCCATTTTTAGAATTAATTAAATTGATTAATTTTTTTTTTTTTTTTTTAAACTTTATTTTATTTATTTATTTTCCTTGGTGTTTGCCTGGAACTGGAACTACAGACAGTTGTTAGCTGCCATGTGGTTGCTGGGAATTGAACCCGGGTCCTCTGGAAGAGCAGACGGTGCTCTTAACCGCTGAGCCATCTCTCCAGCCCCCAAATTGATTAATTTTAAAATGGGTCTCTGTTACCAGAGCTGCTCTGGTGCTAGGCTTAGACTCCTCATCCTTCTGTTTCAGATTCTCTATGACCATTGAACCTAGGAATACTTAGCTCCATTAGTTTCACTCAGTAAATATTAGCTGACACTGCAGTTATGATTACATTTGCTATCTGTTACGATCATGGGCAGGAAACATTGCTTACGTTTTCCAAAGTAGGAAGTGAGGCCACAAAATCTATATTTATTGTCAATTAAAGTTTTAACTGTTGGTGTTGATATTTCACCTTTAATGTCCTAAATCATCAGTGTCTAAGTCATCTCCAGTGCCATTGTTATAAGTCAACTGGCTGGAGGTCCTAATACTCTACCCAGGTAGGAGTTGTGGGTACGCAAAAAAAAAAAAACCTCTTTCTGTGCTGACAGTCCTCAAGCCATGGAGTGCCAGGTTCGAGGTTGGACTGGTGGATCCAGAGACTTTAGCTCTAAGCCCTGAAGCGTAGGCCTACTGCTCTTTGTTAGAAGTCATCAGCATACAGTTTTAGACAGTCTGCTTGAACCTTATTGCTCTGGGCTCTAATGACCGGTCGTGTTCGCTTGGCAGCTAACCACAAGCCTCAGCTCCCAACAGCAGTGTGACGGGCAGCTGACAGCAGCTAGGAACAAAGATGGCGCTGTCTGGTACTCTTGTCTAGGCCTCAGATGCTGAGCCTTGGCCCTAGACAGACAGTGTTATGACTCAGGATATGAGAGTCCCCAGCCTTAGGGTGTCTGAGCTCCTCCAGTGAGCAGGCCCTTTGTCCCTTGGTGGCCCTGAGGCCTCCTCTCCTGCTGGTTTTCCTTTGTCTCTACTGCTGCCCCTGCAGTGTCACTGCTGCTTCTGCTGTCCTTGTTCCCAGCCCAGCCGCCTCAACTGATGATAAAGGACGGAAGGGCTAGAAAGACTGGGCGCTGTGACAGATGCCTTTGATCCCAGACCTCAGTGGGTAGAGGACATTTAAGGCCAGCCTTGGCTACATAGTGAATTTTAAGGCCAGTCTGGACTATATGAGACCCTATCTCAATTAAAAAATCAGAAGAAGGCTCAGTAAAGTAGATGTAGGTCGGAGGTAAAGCACTTGGCTAAAGTCTGGATTCCATCTCGAGCAACAACCACCAAAAAAACGGGACAGTAAAAGATCAGTTGAGCTTTTTCTTTTTTTCCTCACTTCCATGTTTATTAAAAACTGACAAACAACCTGTATAAGAAATACACCAGGGGCTGGAGAGATGGCTCAGCGGTTAAGAGCACCGTCTGCTCTTCTAGAGGACCCGGGTTCGATTCCCAGCACCCACATGGCAGCTCACAACTGTCTGTAGTTCCAGTTCCAGGCAAACACCAAGATAAATAAATAAATAATAAATAAATAAAGTTTTTTTTTTTTTTAAAAAAAAGAAATACACCAAAGTGAGGGTTGGAGAGATGGCTCAGCAGTTTAAGAATACTTACTTGCTCTTCCAAAGGACCCAGTTTGATCCCAGCTCCCATGTGGAGTGAGTGATTCCCCTTCAACTCCAGCTCCAGAGATTCTGATGCCTTCTGGCCTCTGTGGGCATCCATACACACTAAGAAAAAGAAAATCTTGAAAAAAATATATTCCAAACTGGGGCTGGATTGATGGTTCGGGGTTAAGAGCACTGACTGCTTTTCCAGAGGATGTGGTTTAGAATCCCAGCACCTACGTAGTGGCTCTGTAACTCCAGTTCAGGGGGATCCAGTGTCCTCTTGTGTTCCACAGAATGCACGTCGGGCACATAAGCTCACACAAGCACACACCCATATATACAAAAATAAAAGGTAAGTAAATAATTAAAACCTAGTTTCAAAAGGCCTTGACATAGTAATCTTTTTTTAAAAAATATTTATTTATTTACTATGTATACAGTATACAGAAGAGGGCACTAGATGTCATCTAGGTTGTGAGCCACCATGTGGTTGCAGGGAATTGAACTCAGGACCTCTGGAAGAACAGTCAATGCTCTTAACCTCTGAGCCATCTCTCCAGCCCCGAAATAGTCATCCTGAGAGGCGCTATTGATTAGTCTTCCTCTTCCTCTGCCACAGCCTCCACCTCGAGTGCAACAGCTCTCTCCCTTTGTAGAGTCAACATCCATAAGTAGGGTTTCCATTCCCGCTGGTGGTAGAATAAATTAACTAAGTATTCTTTTCTCGAATACTTGATGTTCCTTATGGTGCAGGCTCTTTCCCAGCACCATTAATGCTACACCCTCATGTGGACGGAGGATCCACCATAGTCCTTCATACTGAAGGAAGTTCTTCTCTTCTAGCCTTGGTGAAAATAGCTGCAGGGTCATTTAGAGTCCACGAGACCCTCCATGGCAAGCAGATATCTAGCGCTAGCTTTTTGAAACACTCATGGCTCTGACTGTCCCTGTTTAAGCAGCAACCAGCTGTGCTTGCTGTACAGATTCCTCAAGGCAGCCAGTGCTGGCATGAGGGCAGCCTTTCTGGCTGTGTGGTTGTTTGTCCTCCACTGAAATCTGGTGTTAACAGCTGTGAGTTACAGAGTCAGATGTCCCTGACTCCAATACCTTAGCTTATTTAAAGGATGAAAAGGGGCTGGAGAGATGGCTCAGCAGGTTAAGAGCACCCTCCGCTCTTCCAGAGGACCCGGGTTCGATTCCCAGCACCCACATGGCAGCTAACAACTGTCTGTAGTTCCAGTTCCAGGCAAACACCAAGGCAAATAAATAAATAAATATTAAAAAAAAAAAGCACTGCCTATTCTTCCAGAGGTCCTGAGTTCAATTCTCAGCACCCATATGGTGGCTCACAACCATCTCCAGTGGGATCTAATATCTTCTTCTGGCATAAAGTTGTATATGTAGACATATAAATAAACAAATAAATAAGGGGCTGGAGAGATGGCTCAGAGGTTAAGAGCACTGACTGTTCTTCCAGAGGTTCTGAGCTCGATTCCCAGCAACCACATGGTGGCTCACAACCATCTATGAGATCGCTCTTCTGTGCACTGTATACATAATAAATAAATATATGTATATATAAAGATTGTTTGCCTATTAATTAATTAATTAATTGTGTTTGTGCATGGCACCCATGTGATGTTAGAGGGCACCACACAAGAGCTTTCCTTCCACCTGTGGAGTCCAGGGATCAGACTTACGTGTTCAGGGCTTACAGCAAGCACTGTACCCCTTGAGCTGGCTCACACCCACCCTGTTTTTTTGTTTTGGGTTTTTTTGAGGCAGGGTCTTGCTGTACAGCCCTGTCTAGCCTGGTACTTGCTCTGTGTCAGGTTGGACTCTAACCTGAGGCAGTGTTTGTTACTCCTCATCTTTCCTAGTGCTGAGATTACAGTGGTGCTACCATACTCTTGTATCTCCATTTCTCCAATGAGCATCCTTGATAATTATTTCCACTACCTATAATATGATGCATTGCTATTTATGTACTACTGGAAAATGGAAACAGGCTTAACTGAATAGTCTTGTTGAAGGACCCCTAATATAGCTGAGAAAATATAAAAATGTAAATTAGGCCAGACATGCTGCTACAAGTCTGTCGCCATAGCATCCAGCAGGCAGAGGCAGCAGGATTGTGAATTCCAGGCTAGTTTGACTCCGTAGCAAGATCCTGACTCAGAAAAAGGAAGCAGGTAAGATAAGCCAGTAGTAACCCTGCCAATCAGAAATTCACAGATGTGACCAGTGTCTCAACTGTGGCCTTGTGAAAGCCGCAGAAAGGAAAAGACTTTTGGGAGGAATATGAACTGGTTTTCAGTTTGAATTTACCCAGACTGCAGGCTATCAAAATCTTAAATGGAGATTTTAAATTAGAAGTTGTTTCAGTGGGACTGGAAAGATGGTTCAGCAGTTAAGAGCTCAGCAACCACGTGACCACTCGTAACTCCCACTTCAGGGTAACCTGTCTTAGGTACGTTTCTATTACTGTGAAGAGACACCATGGCCAAGGCAGCTTAGAATAATACAAGAAGGCATTTGTCTGGGGGCTTGCTTATAGCTTCAGAGGGTGAGTCCATGACTGTCATGGAGAGGACTAGGTGGTAGGCAGGTAGGCAGGCACTGGAGCAGTAAGTGAGAGATCAGATCTGCAGGCACAAGGGAGGGACAGACAGACAGACAGACAGGCAGACAGACAGGCAGACAGACAGACAGACACGCCTGACTTGATATGAGTTTGTTTGTTTGGTTTTTCAAGACAGGGTTTCTCTTAAGTAGCCCTGGCTGTCCTGGAACTCACTCTGTAGACCATGCTGGCCTTGAACTTAGATCCACCTGCTTCTGCCTCCTGAGGGCTGGGACTAAAAGTGTGAGATTTTGAAAAGCCTCCACTAGTCACAGCTCTTCCAACAAGGCCACACCTCCTAATCCTTCCCCAAACAGTTCCACCAACTAACCAAATATATAATAAGCCTATGGGGTGCATTCAGTTTCAAACCATCATAAATCCTATGACCTCTCTAGCCTTTGTGGGTACCAGGCACACAATGGTACCCAGATAAAAAGCAGGCAAAGCACCTATACACATAAATAAAAAAACAAATAAATTAAAAAAAAATAGCAAGATGTTTCAGGGTTAGAGATGTAGCTCATTTGGTAAACTGCTTGTCCAGCTTTTCATGAGTCTCTGGATTTGACCCAAAACAATGCAGAAATCTGGAGTGGTAGCATACCTGCCTAGCCATTTTAGGGTGGAGACTGGAGTTGAAGTCATCCTTGGCTATGTATGGAGTTCAAGGCTAGTCTAGAATGCATGATAGCTTCTGTTTAGACTAGATAAAAAGTTTTGGTTTTTTATTTTTATTTTTTTAAATTTATTTAGTATGTTTGCTTACAGGCCATAAGAAGGTACTAGATCTCATTATATAGATGGTTGTGAGCCACCATGTGGGAGCTAGAAATTGAACTTGGGACCTCTGGGAGAGCAGCCAGTGCTCTTAACCTCTCAGCCATCTCTCCAGCCCATCAAAAAGTTTAAGAGTCTAGTACCCCCACATAGTAAGATTTTAAAAAGAGTTATTTATTTATTATATATGCAGTGTTCTGCCTGCATGCCAGAAGAGGGCACCAGATCTCATTATATAGATGGTTGTGAGCCACCATGTGGTTGCTGGAAATTGAACTCAGGACCTCTGGAAGAACAGTCATTGCTCTTAACTTCTGGACCATCTCTCTAATGTAATAAATTTTGAGTATTCCTTTTTCTGTTTAATTGTTCTTTCTCCAAATTAGTAGTATCCCAGGAACTTGTAACACATACGATATACACATACAATATACATTGTCAACTATAATACATTTTAGGGGTGTTAAGCTATTAAAAAAGGCACTAGAAAGGTGGCTTAGAGATTAAGAGCACTTATGTTTTCTTCCAGAGGTTATGAATTTGGTTTCCAGCACTCAAGTCAGTCAGCTAACAACCAGCTGGAGCTCCAGCTCCAGGGAGTTTCAGAAATGCCCTCTTGTGGCCTTCACACACAAATACATATAAATAGGGCTGAGGAGATGACTCAGTGATTAAAAGCACTTGCTCTGCTTGCAGAGACCTGTGTTCAATTCTCAGTATTTTGTGACAAATATGAAAGGTAAACTAAATTTAAAAACCAACATCACTAAGTAAAACTTGTGTGTGTTTGTATGTGTGTATGTGTTCTTGTGCCTGTGCAGACGCCTGTGCATATGTGTGTGTGTGGAGATGAGAGGTCTATGTTGGGTATCTTCCTCAACTGCTTCTCACCTTTTTTTTTTTTTTAATTTAAATTTTATTTTTAAAATTTATTTTGTGTGTATGGGTGTTTTCCTACCTATGTCTTTATGCATGCTTGCCTAGTGACCATGAAGTCCAGAAGAGGATGTTAGATCCTTTGGAACTGGTTGTGAGCTGCCATGTAGGCGCTGGGACCTGAATGCTGGTCCTCTTTGAGAGTTGGCAGTGCTCTCACTGATGAGCCACCTCTCCAGCCTTTTTGTGTCATGGTTTCTCAGTGGACCTGGTGCTTGCCAATTTGGTTAATCCGGCTGGCTAATAAACGGCAGGGACGTTCTAGTCTCCACCTCTCCCAGTGCAGAGAATTCCGTGCCTTGTTGTGTTTTGTTTCCCATATGGTTTTTGACGATCAAATTCAGTCCTCATGTTGTCATGGCAAACTGTTTTGACGGAGCCATTTCTCCAGCACTAAAAATACCAGCCACCTCTATTCATTTCTGTATTGGCCCTGAGGCCACTTTTACAGTGCAACAGCATGCGGTTATGACAGACTGTATGACTTAGAAAACTAAAATATTGCCATCTTGTTATTTATAGAAAAGTTAGCTGGCATCTAGTCTAGTTAGTTCATCATAATGGTTTCATAGCACATATGTGTTAAGATGAAGATTGTAATTAGTTACCAGCAATTTACCATGGCTGACGCTTTACACATTTACACATGTACACACACACTATGTGTGTATATTTAATAAAACCAGTCTGGAATATCGGAGAAGAGATCCACCCACAGTCAATTCAGGAGGGTCAGAGAGTGGTAACTTACACCTTTAATTCCAGCATGGGGAAAGACCAGGAGTGGTGACCTATGCCTTTAATTCCAGCAGATCCAAGTTTGAGGCCTGCTTGATTTACAGAGGGAGTTCCAGGCTCCCAGGCAGGCAGTGGTGGTGCCATAACTTCAGAGAGAGATCTTTCTAACTACCAAATAGTAATAACTCACACCTTCCATCTTAACCTGGATGTGAAGCAACTGTATGAAGAAGGTACTTAAGGCAGGTGTAGGAAGACAGGTGAGGCAGTAGAAGCATCGAGGAGAGAGGTGAGGAAGCTGGAAGACAGCTGGGTGAGATTTGACTGGGGTGTTTTCTCTCTCTGATATTTCAGCCTTCCCCCATATCTGACTCCGAGTTTTCTTTATTACAACCAGAATTTGTGCTCTCTCTCTCTCTCTCTCTCTCTCTCTCTCTCTCACACACACACACACACACACACACAGAAAGAGAGAGAGAGAGAGAGAGAGAGAGAGAGAGAAAGGCTGGGATGTAGCTCAATGATGGAGTGCTTACCCAGAATGCAAATGAGCCTGGGTTTCAGCCCCAGCTCTGAAGAAGAAATTACATTTACATTTTAAAAAATTTTTTATGTACGAAGTGTTTTGCTTGCATGTGTGTGTGTACTCCTGCATACTTGATGTCCTGGGAGACCAGAAAATGGTGTGGGATCTCTGGAAGTGCAGTTAGAGGTGGTTGTGAGCCACCTTGTGGGTACTGTGCAAGAGCAGCAGGTGCTCAGAATTGCTGCATCATCCGTCTCTCCAGGGCCAGACTTTTTTTTTGTAGGTTACAGATGTGTACTGCCATGCTCAGCAGTTTCTGACATGTCTGAAGTTAATTTTATTCAAACATTGGAACTTTTGAGCAGAGCAAAGGTGACTGGGTATTTGTGGGGGCTCATTGAGAAAGCAGTGCTTAGTAAGTTGGAAATTTGTATAGACAGGCTAGCATGGCTATACAGTCCTGAAATGCCAACATTATACACAATTGGGCAGGAGCATTGTGAGTTCTAGGCTGTAATGGACAACAACAACAACAAAAACCAAAGAAAACTTTATTTTAAAGTAGAAAAAGAGATCCCACCTCTCTTTGAATTAGACTTTTCACTGTTATTAGTCCCAAAGCCCAGACTAATATTTAAGTCAGCCACATTGGTAGGATGTGGTGGTACATGTCTTAATCTTAACACTGAGACAGGCCAATTTCTGAGTTCCAGGTCATCCAGAGCTACATAGTAATAAAACCTGCCTCAAACAACAACAAAAGAAAACAAACAAAACCCCAGTCACATTATAGGTTAAATAAATGGTTTTTGGTTATTTTGAAACAAGATTATGCTGTGTATGCCACGCTGGCCTTGAAGACCCAGCAATTTTCTTGCTTCAGCCTTGGGTGCTGAAATTGTAGTATGTCTGTTTACCTCTTCTTTGCTTTTTATAAACTATTTGATACAGTAATGTAAACTCTTTTAAAATAGTTTAGCAGATGGAATAGCTTGGACTGGGATTGGAGAGATGGCTTAGAGACTAAGCATTTGCTGCTCTTGAAGAGGATCTGGCATCTTACAGCCCTGTAGAACAGCAGTTCCGGGGATCCGGTCTCTGCATACATGCATGCATGTGGTGCACTTACACACCCGCAAAACACACACGTAACATAAAAAAATTAATTCTAAAAATAGCCTTAAGTATCTGTATTATTCACTATTTAAATAATCATCTTAAAACAGGATATATATTTTATTCTTACTAAATTAATTATGCTATTTTTTTTGGTAGTTGTTAAAAACCAACATTTGACTGTCTAGGAAAAAGTAAAGAAAACTTAATTAAACTGCTCAATAATTCAGTATGTTTTAGTGACTTAGCAGATGAAAGTCACCCTTTTCAAAATGTCTGGTTGGAAGCACTCGCACAGTGAAGAAAATAATTCCTTTTTTCTATAGGTGTGAGTTGCCTTGATGGTTTCATTCTTGCCTGTCTCTTCCTGCATACCTTTTGCCATCCTGTTGTGGCCAGTTGGTTTCTATCTGAAGCTGTTTTAGTTTTCTTGCAGAAATCAGGTTTAATTGTAATTAAAATCTGTTCATCTGTTTTTAAATTTTGTTTTGTTTTTTCAAGGCAGGATTTCTCTGTGTATAGCTCTGGCTGTCCTGGAACTCATACCAGTAGACCAGGCTGGCCTCAGAGTCATAGAGATCCATCCGCCTGTCTCTGCCTTCAGAATGCTGGGGTTAAAGACGTGTGCCACCCTAAAATTTTACATGTAAGGATGTCTTCCTTGGCCCTTGCACATAGGCAAGGGGTGGGACCAGTTCTCTTGAAATCACAGGCATTATTAACATGGCCTCAGGCAGAAGCCCAGACCACAGATATCCAGTGGGCTTTGGTTGTAACATGAGCAGCATTGTTTTTTTGAGAATTCTTAATAGACCCTGGACTATTTGCTTATCTTTTTTTAAAATGTTTTTTAAATATATTTTTTTAAACTTTATTTATTATTTATTTATTTATTTGCCTTGGTATTTGCCTGGAACTGGAACTACAGACAGTTGTTAGCTGCCATGTGGGTGCTGGGAATTGAACCCAGGTCCTCTGGAAGAGCAGATGGTGCTCTTAACCGATGAGCCATCTCTCCAGCCCCGACTATTTGCTTATCAATGGCAACTATTTACTGATTGAAAATGGGAAACAAAATATTTACATGTTCAATTTTTCTTTTCAAGTCATTCCCATGGTGACATTGTATTTTTTTTTTTTTTTTTTTTTTT
>PVIH01013234.1:0-12939 GCA_004025045.1 Sigmodon hispidus
GATGAAAAAAAAAATTCAGAGGGAAAGATGAACACAAAGAAAATATAGGTGTAGCAATCTTATTTGTATTTCTTCCCTTGATAAGCCATGCCTATCATTCTTATCCTCTGTATAGTTATTGTTAACTCTTCCACATTTTAAATTCTTTTTACTGTGTTTTTTTTGATAAATACAAAATAAAGAAGAGAGAAAAAAAAATTAAAAGAACACAAAATAAAAAAAAAAAAAAAAAAAAAAAAAAAAAAAAAAAAAAAAAAAAAAAAAAAAAAAAAAAAAAAAAAAAAAAAAAAAAATAAAAAAAAAAAAAGAAATGATTCATATTACATTTTCCTTTCTACTTTTTTGATAGGTTTGTTTGTACTTGTGGTTCTCTCTCTCTCTCTCTCTCTCTCTCTCTCTCTCTGGGTGCATACACGTGTAAAACTTTTTATGTCAAAGAAAACTTATTCTGTTTTTCTTTAAGGCTGGAGAGATGGTTCAGAGGATAAGAGCACTGACTGTTTTTCCAGAGGTCCTGAGTTTAATTCCCAGCAACCACCTGGTGGTTCACAACCATCTATGATGTCATCTGGTACCCTCTTCTGTATACTGTATGCATAATAAATCAATAAATCTTTTAAAAAAAAATAATATGCCTACATAAGAACAAACTAACTACAACTATTGTTAAATTTGAAGTTGTGTTTATCAGAATTCTCTCTTTAAGATATTCTTAATGCTGTATCTTTTTAAAAGAAATTTCAATACAAGTGTGTCTTTTATATAGTAATAAATGTTGATAAATAAATAGATAATAAAAATCAATCTAGCATCTAGACACAGATCAGTTTGTTTAGAAATTTAATATTTAAATTACATAAATCCTACAAATTCTAAAGTAGATATTTCTAGCTACTCATTAATCTGCCTAACAACAACAACAACAAAAAAGACAAATCATAAAACATATTGGTTTTCTTTATTTTCTTTCAGGGATTTGTTGATCTCTTCCAATTTTTTAATTTGTCTTTTATTTCTTTAAGGGATTTTTTTATATCATCTTTAAGCCTTTTATTATCTTTATAAAGTTGTTGCATTGGCGTCTGGCCATTGCTCCTTTAGGTCACTGCAGGGTTTGTCTGTATCTCAGGGAGCTGATTTTGGTGCAATCTGTTCTGGGTGTGTCTATGTCTCAGAAAGCCTTTCTTGGTCCAATCTGGTTTCTTTGTCCACTTGGAGGTAGGTATTCTATATCAGAGTGATCCCTCTTAATCCAGTAGGGTCTTAGGAAGCTGTTTTTGATTCAATAGAAACTGAGGCACTCTCTTAGTCTCTTGGTCTCTTAGTTGTTGTGTGCAGAGTGTCTGTGGGTTTCTGGTTGCTGCTGAGGTCGTCAGGTGATGGTATGGATTGGTAGGTGAGGCAGTGTTTTATAGCTGGGGGTGTCCAGCTAACTGGATTTTACTGGAGCTTCTAGCCTGCAGGGGTTTTTCCTGGTGGCCTGGATTTAGGCCAGAGATGAGTAGGGGTGGGGTCCCAAGGGCTGTGTCCTGAGGTCACAGGGACCAGGATCTCTGTCTGGACTGTAAGTCACCTCTTAGTCTGACATGAACTGGGGATCTGTGGGTTTCTGATTGTTCCTGTATTTGGTTTATTTTAAAAATTATTTATAATTACATGCAAGGTTTTTTTTCTCTATATTTAAATAAGTGAAAATGCAGACTCTGCCACTGAACAGGGCATTCTCTTTGATCCTATCGGGGTGGTTCTTTAGCCCCAGAAAAGGGAAGATTCTGAGTAGAATGCAAAAGGCAGTGGACACCATCTGAGAACTTCGCTTTTATGAATAACCTTATCAAGGTCCACAAGTCTGAAGAGAACAGTTTAAAGCTAATCAAGTATATATGTATACTGAAAATTTCCTTTTACCAATAAAAAATATTATCTTTTTATTCCTCATCACCCAAAATATGACATGATAAAATTTTTATCTTCTCTATCTCAAGAAGCACTGAGCATCCCAACTAAGCTAATCTCTGATGGACGTGGCTTTTACCATCTGCACTGTCTATTAAAAGAGGAAAAATAAGAATGTCTTGCTCTTGCCCTTTTATTATTGCTTGGAAAGTGCTTTCTTGCTTTCTACAGCCTGGTTGAAAAATAGCACATTGTTATTATAAGTATCCTAGAAGACATAGAAAAGTAATCAAGTAAATAAAAAATTACCTGCCATGCAATGTGACTACTTTCATCACTTAAAAATATTTCCATTTCTTTTCTATTTCTGTGTATAGTTGTTCGTGTGTGTATAAATACACATATGTAGAAGCTAGAGATTGACCTCCATTTGCTTTTCAGATGTCATCCCTGCACTTTCAAGACATCATCTTTCACTAGCCTTAAACTCACCATAGGCTAGGCTGGTTGGCTAGTGAATCCCAGGGATCTGTACCTTGAGGGCTGGTATTATAAGAGTGTGCCACAGTTCAAGGGCAGCGGGGCTGGGTGCTTGGGGCCCGTGGAAGGGGAAGGTGAGGGTGAACCCCGGGGGGTGGGGTGGGGGGCTGGTCTGCGACGTGGTGAAGGCCGGGAGCCTGAGGCCGGTTCAGAGCTGACCAAGAAGTATTCAGAAAGCAAGCCATGGATCCGCCTTCCTGAAAAGAAAAATCCAAAGTTAAAGAACCTGCCTTCAGAGTAGAGAAGGCTAAGCAGAAATCTGCCCAACAGGAGCTGAAGCAAAGACAACGTGCAGAGATCTATGCTCTCAACAGAGTCATGACAAAGCTGGAGCAGCAGCAATTTGATGAGTTCTGTAAGCAAATGCAGCCACCTGGGGAGTGAACCAGCCAGAGGACCTGAAGCCTCAGGACTAAATAAGACTTGTGGAGAATCTGCACTGACCTTCCTGTAGGAAACTTCCACCATACTGCTTCCTCCTCTCAGAACTGGTCCAATGTTTGCTAGGTAGACTTCATCTGGGACAGCAGATTTTTTTATAAGACCTTTTTTCTACTGTGTGTGAAAATCATTGTTTCTAGTGAAACTGTGTCCTCCCTAAAAATAATAAAATACAAAATGTTGGTTTGTTCTAAAAAAAAAAAAAAGAGTGTGCCATTATACCTGGCTTTTGAAAGTAGATACTTGGGGATTAAACTTACATGGTAATACCTGTAGAGCAAGCACTTTACTAACTAAATCATCTCTCTAAGCCGAAATACTTCCTTTTGAATATGGCTGAGTCCTGGTATTACTGTAGTCTACCACATGAGTCTGATGCTTACTTACTGCAGTTTAAGCATTAAGGTTTCTAGTAGTAGATCCAACTTCTGCCTACTCATTTATATCAAAATAGATACTGGTTTAAAATATATAACAACTAATTTCGTGACACATATTTCCATGTAAACTTTTTGTATGTAGTCAAGTTTTCATTTATTATAAATTCCTGAAAGAATTTATAAAGCAGTAGTGTAATTCTGTGCCAAAGAAAATGTGTACATTTGAAAAATCATTAAGTTACCCTTGAGAAAAGGCTCATTGATTTACAGTTCTATGGCACAGTATTAAATATTCATTTTATTTGCTCACTTACTGAATTTTAAGAAAAAACAAAACTTGGTTAGGTGAAAAATATTGTAATTTGAACATTAAATTTTCTGAGATTAGATGTTTTTCATTGGTTACCATTGGTATGCTTCCTTTGAGAATTTCCTACTTATATCTTTGTTTGTATTTCTATGAATTACTAGGTTTTTATTAAACTGTTATATATCTTTAATGTTTTACATTTATATGTGAAATGGTTTTTATTGGTTTCTTGTTTTTTTACTATGCATAGAAGCATTTAAATTTAAAATTATATTTACTAAAGTTTTATAATTCATACATGTATATGATGCATTGTAAACACATGTATCCCATTACGCTCTCTTATTCCTCCTTCATTTTTACAGCTTTTACTGGTACAATAGTAGCATGATTATTTATAGTGAGAGAGGAACTAACCATTTTCTTTTTCAAAATATAGTTATATTATGTAGGTGGGGTTTCTCACTGGGACTGCTGGCTCTTCAATAAACAACATAGAGACTTATTATTAATTATAAGTGGTTGGTAAATAGCTTAGGCTTATTACTAACTAACTCTAACAAGTTTAATTACTCATATTTATTTTCTATCTACTACCATGTGGCTCGGTACCCTTCTCAGCACAGCAAGTTGATCTTACTTCTTTCCTTGTCTCCTAGTGGCTCTGGCCTTGTTCAGTGCCTCTGCTCTTTTTTTTTTTTTTTTTTTTTTTCCTGTCCGCAAGTCCCACCTAACCTCTGGCCTAGCTATTGAACATTAGTTGTTTTTATTATTAGTAAACCAATGAGAGCAACATCTTCAAAGTTTACAAAAAACTATTTTGTAGCAATATTAATTTTTTAAGACTTTCATACAATGTATTTTGATCACATTCATTCCCCACTTTGCTCCTAAATCCTCTCAGATCCTCCCCCACCTCCCCATCCTAGAAATATTTAAATTTTATACATGAAACTTCTTTTGCTGCAGGTAAGTTTTCCGATACCTATTGGCAATCTAGGAATTTACCTTAGTATATAGTAGAAAATGAAGATCATATTTTTCTCAAACAGTGATCTAATTCCTCCTCAGTTTTTCCTCTCTCTCTCTCTCTCTCTCTCTCTCTGTGTGTGTGTGTGTGTGTGTGTGTGTGTGTGTGTATGTGTATGGCTACACTTAGTTCTTAGGCATGCTGGGATTTTTTGGGTCTTCCATGCTATTTCGTTGGTAATCTTTCCTCATTTTTATTGAGATTAAAAATAGCCTTAACATCATATTGTTAGAGAAATACTTAGGAATATTCTATCAAAGTAGTAAACAGACAGTATTATCTGGCATGAAGATTTTTACGTTTTTTTCAAAGAAACTTAAATATCTTCTCTGATATTCCAGACTGGTTTTATTAAATATATAACATATCACTACATATCTGTGAAGTTGGAATATGTCTTATGATTAGTATTAGAAGTAGTTGTGGAAGGTATGCATCCATGTGCTAAGCTTGGTACAGTAAGTATTATGCAGCAACAGTCACAGCCATCCCCATTTTGTTATGTCAATTCATTTTGTACATTCCTGGTACATGTTGCCTTTGTATAAATTAATAGTTCTCAATATTATATTGTAATTTGTTCATTATAAAACAAAATTATATTTGGAAAATGGTGTGAAAAATGGGTAAAGGGCATATTTGTTTTTGGACTAGAGATTCAGCTTTATCTTTCTGAGCAAAAATAAAACCTATTTGCTTTATCTGACTCAAGCAATGAAGGTGTTTGCAAGTTGTTACTAAGATAAAAATTAGAATTGTCTATTAAAGACAGAAGAATTTTCCCAGCCTCTTGGAAGAGATCAAAGACATTTCAAAATACTAAGGGATGCAGATGAGCTGGCTCATGTCCTATGTAGTGCACTCCACATTAAATTATCAGAATGTCTTTCTGACTTTGAAAAGAGTTGATTTCTCTGTGTCATAAGACTAAGCTTGGTGAAAAGGTGCTGGCATTAAATTTGCAAAGTTAGTATAAGTGATGGCAGAAAACATCAGCAATGGTAGCAGAACACATTTTCCTGTAATAATATATTGTGTAGGGTCTAAAAAATAAAGTTTGCCTGAAGATCATAAGGCAGAGTCAGCCACAGATGTCAAGGAGTGGTGGTACACACCTTTAATCCTTGCACTCCAGAGACAGAGGCAGGGATCTCTGTGAGTTCAAGACCACACTGGCCTACATGATATTGATTCAGTCCAGAAGAGAAATAGAGACAGGTGGTAGTGGCCCACACCTTTAATTCTAGAATTTGGGATTTTATGTCTCTGCTCCCAGTACTTGGAAAACTCACAAGCCTTTAATCTCAGCACTAGGAAGTTAGAAACAAGAAGTGATATGGGCTGAGAAAGGAATATAAAGCAGGAGAAGACAGGATCCTCCTTTTACCTGAAGAGTTGGCAAGGTGAGAAGTGGCTGTGGCTTGTTCCTCTGTCTCTCTAATCGTTTAGCATTTGTCCCAGTATATGGTTCTGAATTTTTTATTAGTACCAATTACGATTTATGCAATATCTTCTGAATTACCAATTTCTGTTACAGGAATACAATCTGTCTAGATAAGTTTATTACAGTTCTGTTTGTTAGTCTTTCTATTATTGATCTACCTACCTATTACCCAACTATCAGCAGATATCTGCCTATTTACTTATCAGTCTCTCTCTCTTTCTCTCATCTATTGTGTATCTTTAAACACTTAAACACCCAAGTATAATTACATTAAAATCCAGTTGCTATTATTAGTAAAATAAAAAATTGCACTTTACCTTCTGTATCTTGATTGGGTGATCAGCAACAATTGCCATGATTCTCATTCACCTCTTGTAGTATCATAGTCAATCCATTTTTACTCCATAGCTCAGTATAAACACTTTGATTTCAACAACCACTCTTACTAAAGTACAGGAACTGCAATTTCCAAGGAGACAAACTCAGTTAAAGATGGTAAGCTGTATTAGAGTGTTAGAGGAATAAAATTAATATGAATGTATATTATATAAAGAAATATTTTTTTCTACATTGGATTATATAATGGTCCTGGATAGTTTAACAATGGCCATTTATATACCGGAGAGGTTGAGAACCCCATAGCTGCCCAGCCCATAAAACTAGATACCTCAGTAGTGATGGTTAAAAGGCCTGGAAGGTTATAGGAGATTCACTGGCACTGAGTCCATGATAAAAAGCTTAGTGTCTGATATCAACGGATGATGACAGCATCCACAAAAGGTGTTCTCACTCAGAATGAAACAAAGGCAGATGACCTAATAGGCCATTTCCTTGGACCTCTTTATCTTAAGTCTATCCTGGGAGACGCTGTCTAGTTTGGAGGCTTTCTTTACCTATTCAATTAATACTCCCTGGAAGCATTCTTGTGAATGTAGTTGGGAGAATGTGTCCTCTAGCAGATTCTAATTCTCATCAAATTGATAGGCAAGACCAACCATCTGAAGTCCATCCCTCAAAAGCCAATCACATCTCTATAGTCATACTTAAAAGTTAAATAAAAACAAGGTCATAATTCCATCTAATATGATATGACTATCCCTATATGAGTTGTATATTTGTATCCATAATATGATATGAATATGCAACCCAAAAGGCACAAGTCTTCGTGAATAGATGTGAGTCTCTGAAGGAATTCTTGCTCTTTTGGTATCACATACCTTAGATGGGATATTTTAGATTTACTACTCAGTGCTAATATTAATCCAGACAATGCTGTATTAGTAATAAAGAAGCAGGAGAGGAAGAAAAACCATAAATTTATGCATGTATGATGTGATGATTTGAATGAAAATGGCCTTCACAGGCTCATAAGATGTGGCACTATTAAGAGGTGTGGCCTTGATAGATCAAGTGTGGTCTTGTTGGGGGACGTCTCTTACTAGGTATGAGTTTAAGGGTTTCAGAAGCTCAATCTGGGCCCAGAATCTCTCTTTCTGTTTGTGCTGCTTGCAGGTCCAGATGTAGAACTCTGGGCTCCTTCTCCAGCACTGTCTTCCTGTGCACTGCCATGCTTTCCACCATAATGCTAATGGATTAACCTCTAAATTTGTAAGCCATTCCTAATTAAATGTTTTTCTTTATAAGAGTTGCTATGGTCATGATATCTTCTCACAGCAACAGACCACTAAGACACGTGCACAACCATATTAATAAAATTAGGATCCAACTATTTATTTTTATAACTTTAATCTTTATTATATATGTGGTAAGGTTTATATAACTGGTATTAAATACCAGTTTAACTCCCTTCTACTATGCAGTCTCTATTCTTTCTGTCCTCTGCAAGCACTCAACAGGAGAACTGACTTACTTAAGGAATTTATCATCCTGTCTGGATGTTGTAGTTTCTCATTGATCTTAGTCACAAGACATGGTAGCACCAAGAGATACCTTTGAACTTCAGGTTTTCCTTACTCCCTGGACATACTTTTTCTTACCTTCATTGTAGAAAAATCACTCAAATTTACATCCTTCCCCATATTGGGATTAATCACCCTGATAATACAGCAACCCTGTAGCCCTAGTAAGTGCCCTGTAATTGCATCTTCAGAAGAATACTTGAGCATTCTATACCAAGTTAGCTGCTTAAAAATGGTAGAGAACAGAAAAAAAAACAAAACAATAGTAAAATTAATCAGAATGAGCCCAAAGGCACATGTCCTTCACTGTGAGGTAGCTTTCTTGGTCAGAAGCAATGCTATGTGGACTACAGCAAGAGAGAAAAATACATTCTTTGGGTGACAGTTCAAGCATTACATAGAAGAAAGGCAACTTCATACCCAGAACAAGAGTCTATTCCACTAAGGACAAAGCACTACTTTTTTTTCATAAAGTGGTAGTGTGTAGTCAATCTTTCACCGGAAATGGTGCTGTATCAGGTATATAGTGTTGGTCTTAGCTATTGGCAGATTTAGCACTCAGAAATAGCAGTAGTCAGGTCAGCCTTAGTATGTAAAAATTAATGTTGCTATGTTCATTTATAACCTCATTACTTCACCATGGTCACTTTAGTTGTAGGGAATGGCAGAGATGGCAAGGAAAAGAGGTTGACTATTATTCACAGAATGTGTCTTCTTACCCACTTGATTATCAGCATCTTACCCTCCTGTGGTGACCTTTTGGTGAGTGTTGATATGGGATACAAATATCTTCACACCTCTTCCATTTACAGAGATCTATCTACATATATTATCCAACAATGTCTTTTTCATAAATTTTCTATCATGCTTCTTACATGTTGCTGAATATCCAACCAAATCCCTGGTTATTGTCCATTAATCAATAATAGCACTACTCTAGCCACTTTTTTCTTTCAGAAAAAAATGTACAAATAGGAGCATGAGCCAAGACCACACCCCCCCCACTATGGAAGGATCCTTCAGGGGTATTCCTGAAAGGGACTATAACCTGGCAGCTGTCCACTTCTGGCTGATGCCTACAAATGTGTAGAATCCTCTTTGAATCAGATTCTAGTCTTTCATTCCACAGCTACTAACCTTCATATTTCCTTGAGGAAATAGTTGCATGCTTGAGATAAGAAAATACTATATTAGGTGAGAACCACATACCTTTGAGTGACTTTTTTTTCTCATTTTTTAAAGTTAGAACTACTGAATTTTAAGAGTTAAATATAATATGTTGACACATATTATTTAGTCGGACTTTGAGAACAGCAATAATATTGTGAACATTTCTATTTTTTGAACAATTTTATGTACTGATCCTGTTGACTCTTAATCCTTCTTATCCATTCCCCACCCCTGCTGACTCTGCTCTTGTTAACTATGTCCACTCTAAGTCCTGCATCTCTTATTTCTGGACAGGCCTTGAGCAGGTAGCCATTGCTGGTGTGTTTATGATTGTGACTGTCATTTTATGCCCAGAAGACAGGTTTCCCAGCATTCCTCCCCAATTATTGACCTTTCTAGTCTTTCTGTCTCTTCTTCTGTGATGTCTGCTGAGACTTGGAGAAGTGATAGTTATGCCTAGTTTAGGGCTGAGCACTCAACAGTCACATAGTCTAAATATTTGACTAGTTATGAATCTGTGTTGTAGGAAGTTTTCCCTGGGCCGTTTTGGCCCCGGGGGTTTTGTACCTGGGCTGCGGCAGCTTTTGTCCCCCAAAGAAATGGATCACACGCTTATATCCTTTATACTGTTTGGTCCATGTCTTAAGCATATTACTAGCTGGCTCTTTCATCTTAAATCAACCCATTTCCATTAATCTACCCACCATGTGGCTGGCGACCTGTGGCTCACCTGGATTCCTACATGCTTCTTCTTCAGAGGAAAGATGGAGACTGACTAACTCCACCCTCCTTCTGCTTGTCTCTTCCTCTGATACTCCACCCACTTCTACAGTGCTCTACATAGGCCAAATCAGTTACTTTATTTACATCATACAGAGAACATTCCACCACAAATCTGTGTATTAATTATTGCCCTATATAAAAAGAGACTTCTCTGACACAGACTCTACTCACCTCTCATATATTAATCCACAGATTTAATCACAAATATTTATAGTAAAGTTTGGCTATATATTTGTTTAGCAAAATATCAGTAGCACATACCTCCTGCCCAAGGCCTGTGACCTCCCCATCCATAGGCTTTCTACTAGGTTTATAGAACCAAGTACACATTCCCTCCCGCAGAGCAATTCTCTAACCTAATCTGAAAGCAATTGTCAGCCTCCTAAACAGTCTGACTAATGTTGTACTAGTGACCTATTTGCCTGGCAAATAGGTTTGTAGCATGCAGGATTCACTGTTGAGAGTCATTATTGACGATATCCCCTTTAGCAAGCTACATAGCACTTTCTGTTACAATGGAAGCTCGCTACCATGGATCAAGATTCTAGCTTGAGGTCTGTTTAACTTTTCTTTGTTCTGGAACTCAAATGTTTGTGTCTTGCCATCTAAATCTAGTAGGCAACTAAGAGCAATGATAATAACCTGTATTATTTTCAGAGGATTCTCTGGCCAACAATTCATAGACGTATCTAATATCTAACAGTGAGATTTTTGTTTAAAAATGTATATTTTCTGATAATATTATCAACCATATAGGGTACTTCTGTGTAAACACATTAAAAATTATACTTTTTAGTTTATTGTAGAGTAGTAGGTTTCTGTAAATTTTTTTTGTTTTAATGTATTTTAGTTATGGCTGAAACTCCTTCCCAGCCTCTTTTGTCTTGCCCCCATCTGTCTTCCTGACCCCATTATAAACCTTTCCACTCTACCATTCTTCTTTCTATTGACATATCACATTTGTTTTGTCACTTACCTCTCCAGACAAAGGTTTTCTCCTTGTTCATAACTCCATTCTTGCCTTCTGTCCTTTACAAATACCCCAACTGAAACATAAAAATCTAAAAATTTTTAGCCTAGGTTATAAATATGAGAAAGTACAATACCCATCTTCTTTATCATAACACCCAACACATTATATTCCTATTTTCCCCATCTTTATATTGGCTGTTTTAAGTTGTGAAAATTTTCTTTTTTTAAAATTACTTCTTCAATTTTATTGATTGGTATATTCTTTTTTAAATTATTTATCTTACCTTGGTTTAATTTTGGTATATTATATACATCTATAAATTTCACTTCTTTCATATTTTCCAGTATAAAGGTGTTTTGGTAGATCCTTATGATTTTTTGATTTTATTAATTTTTGTTAT
Source organism: Sigmodon hispidus (assembly GCA_004025045.1). NCBI lineage: Eukaryota > Metazoa > Chordata > Mammalia > Rodentia > Cricetidae > Sigmodon > Sigmodon hispidus. The sequence goes on from PVIH01013234.1 coordinate 11,287, forward strand.
ATCTTCTTTACATCTGTAACCAACCTTATTCATTTGAGTCTTCTTTCATTTCAATCTTGATTACTTTTTTGAGGAACCAACTTTTTGTTTCATTGATTATTTTTATTTTTAATTTAATTGATATTTTAATTTTTTGGTTCTTAATAACCATTATTTTTTTCTTATTTACTATTTCAGAGTTTGGTTTGCTCTTGTTTCTCATGGTCTAAAGTTCATCACTTCTATATTTGAGATTTTGTGACTTTTATAACATAGAATTTTAGAGCCATAAACTTCTTCCATAGGCCAGCTTTTACTTGAGCACTTACCTTAGCTTTTGGCAGGTTGTGTTTCATTTTCCTTCAGTTCTAGAAACTTTACTTTTAAAATTTTTTTAATGATGCATTCATAATTCAGTAATGTGTTGTATTATCTACATGAGTTTGTATATTTTCTGAATTATCTTGTGCTGTTAATTTCTCATTTTATTTCATTGTGATAAGATAGAATATAAGAAATATTTCTTTTCTTTTTTCTTGATTTTTATTATGAATAAAGTCATATTTTTTTGAGTCTTGATTAAATTTTTATAGTATCCATTGCTTTTCTTCAGCTGCAGAAACAAAAGAAAAACCCTTCCTCAACCCAAACTTCGGGGAATTTCCCTTTCTAATCTTTTTTTTCCCCCTTTTATTTTATTATTATTATGAATAAAGAAGTCACATTTTCTATCCTTGTATATCCTTATTCAAGGTCCCTTCCCCCTCCCTCCACATCAGGTCATTCTCTCTTCTCCACATCTTCCCATCCCCACCACGAGCATGCATGCGGTCCTAAGGTCCCATGGTTCCAATATTGCTTAGTTCAGCCTCCATTCCTGGCAAATCCAGTTTTCTCCCTCCAACATCAAGACTGAGTCAGGTGTTCCTCTAGGAGGAGTGGAATTCAAGGTGTCAGTCCAAGGTGTTTCTGATCTCAAGATGTTCAGTGGTTGTGGTTTTCTTGGGGATGCTTTTCTTTTCTTTTCTTTTCTTTTGTTTAGAGTCCACTAATGAGTGAGTATACCCCCTGCTTATCTTTCTGGGTTTGTGATACCTTGATCAGGAGGATATTCTCCAAATCCATCCATTTGCCTGTAAATTTTAGGATATCATTTTTTTTTAACTGCTGAGTAGTACTCCATTGTGTAGATGTACCACAGTTTGTTAATCCATTCTTCAGGTGCGGGGCATCTAGGTTGTTTCCAGGTTCTTGCTATTGCAAATAATGCTGCTATGAACATAGTTGAGCTAATGCCATTGGAGTGTGACTGTGCATCTTTAGGGTATACATGCAGAAGTAGTATTGCTGGGCCCTTGGGGAGATTGATTCTCAGTTTTCTGAGAAACTGCCATACTGCATTCCAGAGTGGCTGAACAAGCTTACACTCCCACCAACAATGGAGGAATGTTCCCCTTGCTCTGCAACCTCTTCAGCATAGGCTGTCATCTATGTCTTTTATCTTAGCCAATCTGACAGATGTCAGGTGGTATCTCAAAGTTGTTTTGATTTGCATTTCTCTGATGGCTAAAGATGCTGAGCACTTTTTCAAGTGCCTTTCAGCCATTCGTAATTCTTCTGCTGAGAATTCCCTTTATAGTTCTGAACCCCATTTTTTGATTGGGTTATTCAAAG
>PVIH01013234.1:13039-59481 GCA_004025045.1 Sigmodon hispidus
TTGAGCTCTTTATATATCTTAGAGATCAGTCCTCTATCACTTGTAGGGTTGGTGAAAATCTTTTCCCATTCTGTAGGCTGGCGTTTTGTCCTATTGACAGTGTCCTTGGCTTTGCAGAAGCTTCCCAGCTTCAGGAGATCCCACTTATTGATTGTTGGTCTTAGTGTCTGTGCCACTGGTGTTATATTTAGGAAGTGGTTGCCTGTGCCAATTCATAGAAGTGTATTTCCCACTTTCTTTTCTATCAAGTTCAAAGTGACTGAGTTTATGTTGAGGTCTTTGATCCACTTGGATTTGAGCTTTGTGCAGGGTGACAGACTTGGATCTATTTGCATTTTTCTACACACAACCATCCAGCTATGCCAACATCATTTGTTAAATATACTCTCTTTTTTCCTTTGAATGTTTTGGGCCTCTTTGTCGAAGATCACGTGTTCATAGGTTTTTGGGTTAATGTCTGGATCTGAGGTTCTATTCTATTGATCCACAAGTCTGTTTTTATGCCAGTACCAGGCTGTTTTTATTACTGTAGCTCTATAGTATAACTTGAAGTCAGGGATGGTTATGCCTCCTGAGGTTCTTTTGTTGAGCAAAAATTGTTTTGGCAATCCTGGCTTTCCTGTTATTCCAAATGAAATTGAGTATTGTTCTTTCAAGGTCCAAAAAATATTGTGTTGGGATTTTGATGGGCAGTGCATTGAATCTGTAGATTGCCTTTGGTAGAATTGCCATTTTTACTGTGTTGATCCTACCAATCCAGGAACATGGGAGAGCTTTCCATTTTCTACTATTCTCTTCAATTTCTTTCTTCAGTGATTTAAAATTTTAGTCAAATAGATCTGTTACTTCTTTGGTTATAGTTACTTCAAGGTTTTTAATGCTATTTGCAGTTATAAAGGGTGATGTTTCTCTTATTACTTTTTCAGCCCTTTTATCTTTAGTGTATAGAAGGGCTACTGATTTCTTTGAGTTAATCTTGTATCCTGCTACATTGCTGAAGGTGTTTATCAGCTGTAGCAGTTCCTTGGAAGAATTTTGTGGGTCACTTATGTATACAATCATATCATCTGCAAATAGAGATAGCTTCACTTCTTCTTTTCCAATTTGTATCCCCTTAATCTCCCTTCATTCTCTTACTGCTTTGGCTACAACTTCAAGAACTATATTGAATAGATAAGAGGAGAGGGGACAGCCTTGTCTAGTTCCTGATTTTAGTGGGATTGCTTTGAGTTTCTCTCCATTTAGTTTGATGTTGGCTGTAGACTTCTTATTAATCGCCTTAATTATACTTAGAAATTTTTCCTGTGTTCCTGATCTCTCCCAGACTTTTATCATAAAGTTGTTTTGGATTTTGTGAAAGGCTTTTTCAGCATCTAAGGAGATGAACATGTGTTTTTTTCCCTCAATTTGTTTATATGATGGATGACATTTATAATTTTTTTATATGTAGAACCATCCCTGCATTGCTCATGAGCCTTGGATTTGGTCATTTTATATTCTCTTCCTGTATTTAGAGAATTGTTTCTTCCACTTTATTTTCATGTGGAGGATGTTGTGTTCTCCATGTGATCTATATTCTATTGGTAAGACATTCTACTGAGCTTTTTTATTGAACTTTTTATGTCTAGCTTCATTTCTGGGTTTTTTTTTTTTAATTCAGCCTTTCTTTTTATTTCTTGAACTCTTTTTCTACATCCTGAGTTGACTTCTTACAGCATTCAACTGTTTGTTTATGCTCTTTTAGAGTTCATTAAGGAACTTATTCCTATTCTTTTAAATTACACCCAGGATTCATTTTGTGCCCTTGTCTAGTTCTTTGAACATATTTATAGTTGTTTTGTAAATGTTTATTTGGAATTTTATCAATGTGAATTTTACTACTATAAGGTTGGAAAAATTTGAAGGCAATATAGATTTTTCTTGTTGCTTATATTTTTGTGTTAGAGTTTGTACATCTATAGTTAGTTCATTGGTTCAGTCTTTCTCGACCACCTATGCTGAGTGAGCAATTGGATCAGTGTTTGGTGTTTCCTTAGTTTAGCTAGTTTTAAGTTCAGTCATAGTGATACTCTGCACTTATTTGTATGGTAGTAGCTGAAATGACCTTCACTTAATTGGTTGGGAATCTCTGTCTTTATGAAGGGAGTACATGGGAGGTATAGGTACTAGGAGTTAGGTTTCATTTGTTGGACTATTTCTTTGTTTAACTTAATTATGGATTTAGTACATGCTTGTGTTCAATCATGTATGTTTTCCTTTTGATGATGCATTTTTGAGGGGCATATCCAACTTTCAGATCTTGTGAGTCAGACAATGCTGTATTTATGATGTTCTGTAAGGAATCTCTTTCTGTCCTGTCAGTCAGCTCCCAAATAATGATAAAGAAATTCCTTATTAATTATGAAAGTTTGGTCTTAAGTTTAGGATTGTCTCAACTAGCTTTTTTATACCTTAAATTAACGCATATATGTTCTATTTCATAGCTTTTTACCTTTCTTTTATTCTGTATTTCTGACACCCTCTGTGTCTTGTTGGCATCGCTCTGGCATAATCCTTGTGCCTAGATTTCTCCTTCTCTTCCTTACTCTCTCTGGAAATCTTGCCTATCTCTTCTGCCTAGAAATTGGTCATTTGGCTCTTAAACCAATCACAGTGAAATATCTTCACACAGTGTAAACAAATACTCCACAACAATGGGCTACTAAGGTTACATGATAATTTGATACCTTATTGTCCAACACTATTTTTAGTAACATAGACCAGCAAGTGTGGAGTGTCTCTCAAAGGAAGGATAATTACCTGCAAAGATGGAAGGGCCTTACTCCAAAATCCCAAGGTCTTTTACTGTGATTCACCTATGAAAGACTAACAAAGGCTACACATATTATCCATATCTGTTGGTAATTCCTCAAGAACCATTGAATTTGCTGAACCATGTGGCTCAAGTGTTAAAACAGTCAGAACTGTCTTTATCATATACTGAACCTGTGGAATAGACATTTGAGCCTAGCAATTTTTAACCCATTGTATGCAGGCCAGAGCAACACTCCTGTGATAACTAATTTTTTGTGAACTTCACATAGCTAGAGTCATTTGGGAAGAGAAAACATTGAAAAAAAGTCTTTATCAACCTTAACCCTAACGCTAACCCTCTCTGATTAAAGACTAATGTAAGAGGAGGCACCCAACTGTGCGCAGTGCCCCCTACCATGGACAGTTGGCTATAGGTGTATCATAAAAGAAAGCTGGGTAAGCCAGTGAGCTATACTCCACTATTACTTGTGCTTTAGTTTCTGCCTCTAGGTTTCTGCCTCAACTTCCTGCCTTGACATCTCAATTATTAATTATTGATAGTGAATGGAACATATAAGTCCCCAAATCCCTTCCTCCCTAAGTTGCTTTGGTCATGGTGTTTCTGACAGCAATAGAAAGTAAATTAGGACAATATTTAAGTTAGTATATATTGCCTCCAACTCCCAAATAGGCCCACTAAGCATTGTGTTTCATTCTTGTTAGTAGGATGGGACTCCTAAAATAATTTATTCTTCCCCTTGGAAAGTGGATCTCTGCATATCCCACATCACTAGAATATTAGAAATTATACTGAGGTAGAAGGTCCTTGAAATTTACTTAGGTTTATTTCTTATCTTCTGATATGCAAATACTTTATCCACAAGCCCAGAGTAATTACTACCTACCTTCAACTAGGTCCAGTCAGCATAATGTCATCAATGCAATGGTGAGAAATGATATTTGTGTTTTAAAAAACGTGATCAAGATCTCAGTGAAATAAGTTATGACATGAGATGGAGAATTAATAGACTCTTGAAGTAGGGTATTTCTGGGTTTTCCAGCTATAAGCATATTGCTAATCTTGGGCTTATATATATATGGGGCAGGGGAGGCTTTTACTAGATTAATAGCTGCATGCCAGGTACCAGAAGATATGCTACTCTGCTTAAGCAGGGAAACCACATCTGGAGCAGCAGCCACAACTTCAATAATCACTTGGCTAATCTTATGACAATTAACTACTGTTATTATCCAAGATCCAGAGTGTTCTGAATATGCAAAATAATAGAATTAAAGGGAGATGTGGTGTCAGATATCACTAAATATCTTCCATTTCTTTGATAATGACACTAATCTTTGAAATCCAAATGGAAGTGATATTGTTTTCATTTTATTTTTTTTTCAGATAAAAGTAACACAAACAGCTTACAATTACAATAGCCTTTACTTATAGGTCATAGAACCAATACAGGGATGCCTTCAACACTGAAGTTATGAATCCTGGGACTGGAGAGATAACCATAGGATGAATTAAAAGATCTGCTCAGTCAACTGTGAATCTGAATCTTTGCTAAAAGTCTTTTGGTCACTTGACCACTTTTAACTTCTGCTTTTGAAAAATGTTTGTTTTTATTTGTGTGTGTGTGTGTGTGTGTGTGTGTGTGTGTGTGTGTGTGTGCACGTACCTGAAGAAGCCTTAAGAAGACATAAAGAAGTGTCAGACTCTTTGGAGTGGAATTAGAAAAGATTGCAAGCTAGTCTACATGGGTGCTGGGAACTAAACTTTGGTCATCTGAAAGAAAATACCCTTAAGGAGTCATCCCTCATGCACCCAGAAATTTCTACTTCGATGGGATGGACACAGTTCTGTGTACAGAATCAACACAATTCAAATCCAGTGTCTAATAGGCCCTGAAAGTCAGATTACCTCCTTTGTGTGCACTTACACTAGCAAATATCTCATTTAGAAATAATAATAAAAATTTAATAGTAAAACTTATTTTTTTTTTAAATTTTGTGGCAATGTCCTTCCGCAGGGGACCTGGTGTTTCCTTTATTCAAGGGATTCTGAATATGTAAACTGGTAAAATCTAAAACTTTGGTTCAGGAGTCATGATTCTATGTTGCTGCTATGCTAAGCCTTTTGTTTATGATCTGGAATTTTTCAGCTTAGACAGATGAGATGAATTTAGTGGATATTCAGGTATGGAGGATTGAATAGAAATGGCCCCTGCAGACTTACATGTTTGAATGTTTGGCCTATAGGGAGTGGCACTATTAGGAGCTGTGGTCTTGTTAGAGTAGGTGTGACCTTGTTGGAGGAAGTGTGTCACTGTGAGAAAAGACTTTGAGGTCTTATATTTGCTCAAGCTACACCAAGTACATAGTCTCTCCTGCTTCAAGTGGATCAAGATGTGGAATTGTCAACTCCTGTTCCTTCAGGCTGCCGTTTCTCATGATGCTAATGGACTAAACCTCTGAAACTTTAAGCCAGTTCCAATTAAGTATTTCTTTTACAAGAATTGCCATGGTCATTGTGTCTCTTCATAGAAATAGAAACCATAACTAAGACCATATTTGCCTCCTATGACCATGATCAAAACCATCTTGGAGAGGACTGTTTGTTTCATATTACAAGTTGTAGTTTATAGTTGGTGGAAGCTAAGGTAAAAACTCAAGTATGGAACCTGGAGGCAATAACTGAAGCAAAACTCTTGGAGGAATGCTGATTATTGGCTTTCTCTACCTGCTTTCTTATATACCCAGGACAACCTGTCCAGGGATAGAACCACCCACTGTGGGCTGGGCCTTCCCGTATCAATCATCAACCAAGAAAATTCACAACAAGAATTCTCACAAGTTAAGCTGATGAAATTTCTTAGTTAAAGTACCCTTTGCACACATGAGTTTAGCTGTGTCACATTGACCAAAATCTAACCAGCACAGTGGAATTCTAATTTATTTCACCTTTGGAAACACCATGCTGAGAGCTGTTCAGCACTGCTATTTTTACTTTGTCATGCTCTCAGTACTGTAAAAGAGCTCACTCACTTTGGTGTTTTAGTGCTGCTCCTTGGCCCTTGTGACCCATGGGTCTAATTAGATGCATTGCATTTTAGCTACCCAGTTGAGCAACTTTGCTTCCCACACTAAGGTATGATATACAAAGAGGAGTAGTATTAGATCTTTCAGTGTGCTGATGTTCCTGTTAGAAATCTGCATCAGTTAGAATGGAGGCTTGCAGGTCAACTGGGATCTTCAAATAAGTTGATCCTTAGACAGTAAAATAGCTTAGCTTATTATGACACTTGCCACCAAGCCTGATGATGACATGATCCATAGGACCCCCAAGATATGAGAGTACTGACTCCTGCCAATGATTCTATAACTTCCACACTCAGGATACAATGTGCATGCCCATGTGCACACAAAATACAAAAATTAAATGTAATTTCAAAAAAAAAATCTGTATTAGTGAGAGGCATTCTGGATTCTTCTGCTGTGAAGAGGTAGGTTTTACTTGACAAATCCACTCCAGTATTCAAATTCATGGACCCTTAGACATTCCCTTCTTTAACAGGCCTCTCTGTCTCATTACCAATAGGCCATCTTGTGATCTATTCTTCAGCCAACCAACCAAATAAGCTACTAGTACCTTTATCAGATGTGTGAGTTGGAACATTAAACCCAGAATCTCTGCTCAATGGACCCATATCAGTGAATTCTGCCTTATTTAACTTCATAATCCTTTTACCATTATCTGATACTAGACATGGGTCATAGCCTATGTGACAAAAACCAGGTTCAGCCACATCTTTCAGAAGCCAATCAAAAGAACAAAAATAAAATAGTAAAAAGTAGAGTATATTTATTCATTATAGCCATATTGGGAAAATGGCCAAGGAGAGCCAAGGACATCCTTCCAAATCCATCTTTGGGGTCCTGATGGAAGGAGAAAGTTTGGAAACAAACTAAGAGATATGTACAACTAAGCAGTCCAGTCATGTGTGTTCCGCTACTCAATTTTGTGCCAGGTCCAAGTCCCTTCTGCAAATCTAACAGCTTACAAATCTTTCTCAGGGAGACAAGTTCCTCTTCTAAATGCAAATTCCTCTGGCTGTTCCCCCCCACCCCCCGACTTCAGACTTTTCTTCAACAGTAAGATATTCTTGTGAAAACTGTAATTTCTTGGAGTTCATTGTTTTAATAGATGGATAGCTGAAGAGAAGACTCCAAGGGTCTCTATAGAATATATTCATTTCTTCTAGGCAGGTTGGGTACAATCTCACCCTTGAAATCTTATTGCCATATCTACTTTCCTAAAGACTTAGAAGATGCAGTAAGTTTTTCAGGTTTGTAGTGTACCTTCTTGTAGGTTACTCTGTGTACTCCATTTAGAGACTCACACCTATCAGAGGACTAGAAAAAAAGGTAAATGATGAGGCTGGGATCTGATGGGCACCAGTGTTGTGTTACTTGGCTGCTTCTTCAGGGAAAGCCATTCCATAGAAAAGGCAAATTTCCTCACACAAGGGTGGAGAGGGTGAGAGTTGGGGTGGGGATGTATCTGTTACTAAGGGTAGAATGAATATTTCCTCAGGCAAAATAAAATTGTCAGAAACAGTCCTCTTACAAGTTTCTATCCCAAGTTACAGGAATGCATTCTTTTTCTATCAGTGCCTATGTTTTAAGTACAGACAGCCTTTGTGCCTGACACTCAAACTTCATTGTAAAGTGAGCTTTTGTTTGTTTGTTTGTTTGTTTTGGGTTCTGCAACCTTAGTTCTTTGCTGTAGTCTGGAATCTCTCTTAGGGCTCATTTGGAAGACTCTCTGGTGTTTATGTAATGAAACTGAGGACAAGAAATCTCTGAACTCATTCTTTTCTCTTGTTACTTTATTCAAAGAGAACAGGAAGATATGAGCAAAATCATCACACTCCTTCATTTTCCAGATGTGTTCAAAAGTGTTACATACAGATCACTAAATTCCTTGTCTCTCATTATCAAATGTATTTATTTTGCATATTTAAAGCAGTTCAACCCTTAATTAGTACTCTTTAGACACCAATGGAGTCTTTAGTACTTTTGGGTGCTGTTGATGAGGTGCTCCAGAAACAATCCATTTCATTAGAGCAATTTATTCTTAAAATTGGTTTTTCTAGACTCAAAGAATGAGTACTTTCCAAACCCCATTGATATTCAGGACTTACAGCTCCTTGTTATTTTTGTGGACTGTAATTTTTTAGATAGTTCCCTACCAATTCCAGAAATACGCAATTGATAAATTCTAAAAGAAATTCATTTGGAGTCACTTCTGAGCATTCATCCATTTACAACTCCAATCTATACTTTTCAACAAGGCTTTCATTATCTTGGTCTCCAAATTTGAGACTTCCACAGAGCTTCCAAGAACAACTAAAGAATTAATGGATACTATTTTCTTTCATGTCCCTGGACTGTTTAGAATTTTAGTGTCTTTATTCATGCACTTAAACTGAAATCCAAATGTAAATTTCTCTTTGTTGTTTCACCATTAGAGACCTCTATTTTTATTGTTTTCAAGTTCAAACATCAGCTTTGGGTAGTTAATGTTCTCTTCTTAAGGATTTCCTCTGTTCATTTCTTGGCACTTGCTTGGGATTTCTTTTCCTTTTTTTTTTCTTTACCCAGGTACTGTTAGCCTTCTTAACAAACTGTAAAATGCCTCCTTTAGATTTTTGTTTTATTCCATCTCATCTTTCTGTGTAGTGAATTTGTAATCTCTGGAACACAGGTCATTACCCAGAATGCCAAATGTAGGTCAGTTGATGCTGCTGTGGAGAACATAATAAGATGGGGAAGCATACACTCTCCTTCTGCTTGTTATAGAGAAAATAGAAGCTTTACACAGCAAATATGAGCTAAACAGAGCTTCTTTGAGAAAAATGGTGACTGTTCTCTAGCTTTCACTGTGGAGTATCATTCTAAACAAGTATTGCAAATCAAAATGAATGATGACAAACTACATATGTAATGTTTCCAACCTACTATGAAATGTTTAAAATAATTTTCTACTGATTTGTAACATCAACTTTACTATGTACACAATTCTGGAAGTTATCATACATTCTTATATTCTGTCTTATAATTTTATTCTTGATCAAATCTTGAAGCAGGTATAAAGAAAACATAGTTAAGAACTGTGTAGGGAGGGTTGTAAGGCTCCTCATTCTCTATAAACTTGCTAATTGAAAGGTAAAACAGAACTACTTTTTATTATTTTCCAAATCAATGTACTTCCCAATTCTTCTATTTGTATGGAAGTATAGCTACTTATGGAGCTTGTTCTAACAGATTAAAAAAGCTGCAGAAGTTACGAGGTCTGACTGCTGAGACCTGAACATAAGCCGTTGTGCTTTTCACCTTCCTCCCTCTGTCTTCACCACTTTCTATGGACAAAGCCAGCTGCTGACCATTTTATGCTTAAAATCATGCAGTCATGAGGAAAAAGCCAGGCACTAAGGCCATGATTGAGATCTCTTGCCTGCCACAGTCTGAGTGATATTTTTGAAGCAGCTTTTGCCATCCCAGTTGAACCTGGGGAGACTGCAGCTTCAATGTGTACATTTTGACTATAATCTTAAGATTGCTGAGCCAGAGACACCCAAACCTTTATCAAACACCTGATCTACATACATAAACTGTGACAAATAAATGTTTGTTGTTTAAGACTGCATCACTTTCAGCCCTAGCTGAAAGTAGAGGTCAAATTATACATTTCAAACATAAATTTTGATTGTGGTAGTTCTGGTATGGAATGGGGAAAGGAGAGTGTCTGTTCTGTGCCAAGATCATCTTGCAGTTACTGTGCTAGGCATGGATCTGGGCAGCTGCCGTGTGTGATGGGACATGCAGGAGGCCCTAAGCTGTGCTGTCAGATAGTACTGAAATGATCTATTAGCTCTATCTGTTCTAATTAATTAAGTATAAAATTAAATTTAGACAATGAGAAGGGAAAAAAAGCAAAGAGAGCAATTACTAAGGACCCATCATATTTTCAGAATTGGCTGAAGCAACAGGAGCAACAGCACCCAAAGAAACACTGACAGGTACAATGACTTTGTGGCCTTACTTGCTGCTGCTTTGCTATGGTGATGATTTCAGGCCCTTGATTTGACCTCCGGTTGCATAGTAAAAATGTCTCCAGGCTATTTAATTATTTATTTATTTGGCCTATACTGTTCATTCTCCACGTGGTGGTTTGCTCATTACACTGTGGTGAAAAGACAGTACTTCTTATTTGGTATGCAATTCTCCCTCATTTTTGTTATGATTATTTTTTCCTCTAAGGACACCTCTAATCTTCATCTGCTATCACTTTGGACTCTATCCTACCTGTGTACTTGATTATTTATTTGTTTAGTCCCCAGGACTGCAGCTGGAGCCTCCTATTATCTATTCAACCACTGTGGTACACTCTCACTCCACAATCAGCTTTAGGCACAAATCCCTGCTACCAAGGACACTCATTGAAAGCAACATTGTTTACAGAATAGAGTTGTTATGATTGCAATTAGGAGAAATGGTTCACACATAAAAATGCAAAGGAAATCATCTTCCTTAAAGGTCCTTAATTCTGAAATACTCCTAGCATACTGTCACTATCATTGTCTGGCATGGGCTTTCTATGCTTCGTTTCTTTATCTGTATTAAACTCTCAACCATTACAAAAAGTAGGTTGTAAGTTTAGGCTTTAAAGGAGATTTGAAAATGTAGAGATAAATGGGCCCAGCTGTTCACGTGATAAATGTTAATTCAAAGACAACATTTATAGTAAAAGTTATACAATTTTAATGCTAAAAAGTTTCTGAGCACACAAACATGAACATGTATATATAAGTAGCTGAAATAGAAAAGCATTCATATCACTGTAAAGACTAGTGATATGGATTTTTGATCTTCTTTGTTTTGATTATTTAGGTTATTTGTTTATTTTTAGCCAGTAAGACATGGATATACGCCCAAATGCTTCTTCAATTTACTCCTCTGTTGAAATCTTTAATTTCATCTCAGAAAGGTTTTTCCTGAATTCCCAGTTTAAATTTTATTCTCCTGAGAATGGGACAGAAACAAAATTGTGTTGTTAAAAACACATGGGCTTTGGAGATGAGGATTTGAAACCGTAAGAACTGGATTTAATACTGTCTCACTGTGTGGTTCTTAGCAGGTTAATTAACCTGTTTGGTGTGTGTCTTAGTTACTGTTCTATTGCTGTGAAGAGACATGATATGGTCTCACTGTATATCCCTGTTTGGACTGAAACTCTCTATGTAGACCAGGCTGGTCTCTTAAACTCACAGAGCTCCACCAACCTCTGACTCTTGAGTGCTGGGATTAATGCAACACTATGTTTGGCTTTCCAGGTTAGTTTTGACTTGAGTATTTATCTGGATTTGAAAACCTGGACTAAACATCTTCCGTGTATATGCATATGGTCAGAAAACTGGGCATTTTCTGTTACTTTTTGTTCTGCATGTTGCCAGAACTTCTAAAATTTCAACTGCTGAATAAAAGCCTGATGAATGACAAGCTTGTGCAGAGTTTAAAGATGGTATGGTCCAGCACTCACAGCTCACTCTAGCATGGAACCATTTGAGCAGGGGGATCTTGTCCACCGCTCACATCACAGACCTGTATATTGCATTTCATCATTTAAAAACCCTATACCACCCCACCTTTAAGCCCTATATCATCTTATCTTTCTACAGTTGAATGGCCCTGGCTTTGTCACTTGCAGTGTTATTCTCTCTCCATGTGTGACAGTCCTGGTTGACATGTACTTCCTCCATTGGACTCTAACTTAGAGAAATGCCACTGAGTTTGAGCTCCCTTACAGATTGTTGATCCTTTTCAACAAGTCTTAAGAGCCAGTTTTTCTCTCTTGCTCCAAAATAAGATAGAAAGTCTCAAAGGTTGTTGTGAAATACTTTTTATTTCTAAGTTGCCATTTAAACATGGCAAAAAGTGATGAAGACGAGACTTTGTTTTGTTAAAAAGTTTCTTTCCTAGGACATTTTGTTTGGAAAAAATAAACAACAACAACAAACTTTCTATGTCTTGAAATAGAGGTGAATGATACTATCTTTCAATCATTTATTTTTATATAGGAATGGTTATTTTGATACATATTTTTATATTAGTAGCTACAATTCAGCATTTTTAAAGAGAGTGTAGCTAGCTGTAGGCTTTGGAAGACCTCTCCTATCATAACTGTGCAAACTGGGTGCTTATATCATATATGTGGTCAAGTATTTTTTTCATTCCTGTGACCAAATAGCTGACAGGAAGAAAATTAATGGAGTAATTCTCATTGACCTTTTGTCAGCCATAGCATCGTTTTTATTAAATATTGAACTTCTGACAATTATTAAGTCTTAATAAGCTTGCATACTGTGGTTGTTTGAATGAGAATGATCACCATAGGCTCAGATATTTTTGTGTTTGGTTCCCAGTTAGTAGGCTGTTTAGAATGGATTAGGGGTGTGGCCTCGTTAGAGAAGGTGTGTCATTAGAGACTGAGCTTTGAGGTTTCAAGAGCTCACACCAGTGCTTTCTCTCTAGTGTATGCTTCTGGATCAGAAGTGAGCTCTCAGCCTGCATACTGCCATGCTGCTCCCCACCATGATGCTCATGGACTTACCCTCCAAAAATAAGCAAGCTCCCAACTAAATACTTTCTTTCACAAATTACTCTGGTCATCATGTCTCTTCACAGCAATAGAACAGTAACCAAGACACACACCAAACAGGCTAATTAACCTGCTAAGAACCACACAATGAGACAGTATTAAATCAGGTCTTAAGGTTTTAAATCCTCATCTCCAAAGCCCATGTGTTTTTAACAACATGATTTTGCTTCTGTCCTATTCTCAGGAGAATAAGATTTAAACTGGTAAGTCAGTGAAAACCTTTCTGAGATGAAATTAAAGATCTCAACAGAGGAGTGAATCAAAGAAGCATTTAGGTGAGCTAATTGAGCTTCAGATTTCTAGCGTAATTGAATTATATGAATTGTAGATTATGTTACTGGTACTATTTGGAGATAATGAATTTTTGAAAACCTGTGGAAGAAATATTACCACATTTGAACCTGACATGTCCCTCATCAGTGCACATGTATCCACATTAAAGGGTTGTTTCCCAAGGTTATGGTATTAGTGGGATTGAGTGGGAAATTCTGGAAGCACAGCCTTGTTGGACAGCTTCTGCTTTCTTGTGTCCCATTGAAGCAGTGAGACCTCAGACTACTTTTTGTCTTCCATTCTTTGCATCTTAAAGATGAGGTAAAAGGGTTTTTCTTTGTCTCATGTTTACAGCAATAATACTAACTGAATGTGAATTTGTAGACATCATAATAAATTGGCTCACACAGTGATCTAGGCTGACAAATTCTCAAATGCATAGCTCACTTTAGATACCTAATGTGGTGATGTGAAAAAAAAAATGGCCCTCAAAGGGAATGGCACTATTAGGAAGTGTGGTGTGGCTTTGTTGGAGTTGGTGTGGCCTTGTTAGAGGAAATGTGTCACTGTGGAGACAGGCTTTGAGGTCTCATACATGTTCAAGCCACATCCAGTATCTCAGTTCACTTCCTGTTGCTTTTTGGTCAAATGTAGAATTCTCCAGCATGTCTGCCTGCACACCACCATGCTCGTCACTATGACAATGAACTAAACCTCTGAAAAGCTACCACTTCAATGAAATGTTTTTCTTTGTAAGAGTTGCTATGTTCATGGTGTTTCTTCACAGCAATAGAAATTCTAATTAAGATACCCAAGAAAGCCACTAGGTAGTCTTAGCTCCAAAGTCAGCAAACTCGAGGTGAAACAGATGAAACACAAATTATAGTTGGTATTTAATGAAAACTCTGAGCCAAATAATGGGGAAAAGCTAGAATATCAGAGAAAGGATACAGATCACAGTCAAACATCAACTAACCGACTTCTCAGAGTAAAAGTTCTCTTCAGGAGTATTCAAATTTCTACAGAATACCACACTGTCTGCCTATACCTCCTTAAATATCTTCTTCACCCAGTTGTTTCACTTCTGGGTTCAACTCTGCATCATAATCCTAGAGTTAGGATTAAAAGTATGAGCTACTACTCTTTGGTAGTTAGTCTTGAACTCACAGAAAGACAGAAAAATCCCTGTCTCTAGAGTTACGGAATTTAAGGTGTAGGTCACCACTTGGTTATTCCTGGGCTGGAATTAAAGACATGAGTTATCAACTGTCATTCCTATGCTGGTATTAACAGCATGAGTTAGCACTCTCTGACTCTTGTGGCTTCACTGTGGGTGAATCTGTTCTCTGATATTCCAGGCTGATTTTATTCAATATAAAATATATCACCACAAACAGATTCTTTAGTTTAAGGTCCAAAGCAGGGAGAACTGATCTTCCAGTTTAAAGGCAGGTGAGCAGAAGGAATTGTCTTCTATTTAGTGTTTATTTTTTTTCTTCATTCAGGTCTTCAACAAATTGAAGCCAACCATTATCAGAGTTTGCCTATTTAAATGTTTACCCTGTTTCTAGCATCCACACACAGCAAGAATGTTAGTCAACTGTCTAGACTTCATAGTCACTCAAATAAGAACAGATTGAGAAATAAGTTTGGAGCAAAGCCAAACAAATGTCTCCCTAAGGCAGAATTCTGTAAATGTGAGTAGCAGGTCCTTGCCAAGGCAGTGAGGCAATAAGAGCATGGCATATTTTGGATGACTGTGATGGAAAAAGGCAAAGAACTCATAGGGGGTGGGATGGTCTTTGAATGGACAGAGAAACATAAATAGATTGTCTAGTAAGGTTCCAGGCCAGCTTTTCTCCATTTCAAATTCTCATAGAGAAGCATTGGAAGGTATTAGGGATGATTTTTGCCCTATGTTAAAGAAGATGAAGTCTGAACAGATTTGCTAATAGTAAATACAGGATGTACTAGAACAGAAAATAATCTAAAGGAAATAAATGAATACTATATCAAATTAAAATACAAACTGAACCAGGCCACTGACACTCTCATGCCCTGTATCACAGCTGCTATAAGCCTTGTCACTAATCTATGTTGGTGAATTCAGTATGGGTTCTGTATAGCTGAGTTGCATGTTGGCCCTGACCATCCACATAGCTGCTACTGCTTCTTTATGGATGGCAAACTCAATATTGGGTAGTGGCTTGGAGAGGCTGGCCACAGTCGACAGAACAGCAAAGATAGATAGGATTAGTACTGGAGAAACATATGAAGTATTTCAATAAAAAAGTCACAGGCAGCCAATAAGCAGTCAAGAGCAGTTTATAACTCTAGAGAATATTGGGGGACCCACTTTGTACCATGAGTTTGTGAATTTAGATTTTTAACATTACCTCTTTAGTGTTTCTTATGCAAACTTTTCTTCTAGCATATAGCTGTGAGTAACTAAAACTATCTTCTTCTGCCTTTCTCAATTAGCATTTTGGTTGTATACTTGAGAGTGCTATTATTGAAGTTAAGTACTTTAAGTATGTTAAGTGGATCTTTAAGCACACTATAGTGAACCCAATGGAGACATGTACATGGAAAGCTCAAAGGTGCTCAATCCCGAGTTAAAGAGAAGCATTTCTCATGCTCATTCTAGTTTATATTTTCACTTACAATCTCTTAGGTTAAGTTTAAGCCTTGTAAGAGTTAGTTCTAAGACCTGGGGCACAGTACTGGTACTTTAAGAATTGGTAAGGACCCAAGGATTTCTTTTTATTTTTCTTCTTTTTGGCCGTGTTTCACTAAGTAAAACTTGTTCATACTTTGCAACTATTTTTTTTCTTACAAGGAAGAAGACATTTTCATATAAAAATATGAACTAGAAGAAGATACCATCTAAGAAATATAAGAAAACTATATATATATATATACACCATATAAATTAATTTAATGAGTATATAAATTCAATATAATAAAACTAAAAATGGATTTTTATAAGGCTTAATGTAATGCAACAGAAATTTTCAGACTAGAAAATTGAAATGAAACCTTCATGGTTATTTATAGAAATAAAGTATGAATACTTTAAATAGCAAGATAGAACAGTCACAAGTAAAAACAGATAAATTTTGAAGGAACATGAAATGACATTGGTAAATTCAAAGGAGAAAAAAATAGAATTATATAATTCTGGAGTTGGTAATGCTTCTGGAAGAAAAAGATGATGAAATATGAGTGTGATGCCATGCTGGCTAGTTTTTATCAACTGGACACAACCTAGAATAATTTGGTAAGAAGAAACTTCAAATATGAAAAGACTGGCCTGTGGGCAAGTCTCTGGTACATTTTCTCGACTGAGAATTGATGTGGGAGGCCCCAGATCACTGCAGGCTGTGTCATGCCTGGTCTTGTGGCCATTGGTGCTTTAAGGTAGCAAGATGGGCAAACCAGGAGGCAGGCATAAGCCAGTAAACAACACCACTCCATGGTCTCTGCATCAGCTCCTGCAGCCAGGTTCCTGCTTTGCTTCATTTCTTTCCCTGTTTGCTGTCTGTGATGAACTGTATGGAAACCCATTTTACTCCAGGTTACTATTGGTCTTGTTTTATCACAGCAATGGAAGTCCTACCTAAGACAGATACCATCCATCAGGGAACAAAGAAAACAGGTAATAGAAAAAGTTTCAGGGAGATGAAATGAATAAACAATTGCATATCAACATCCAAGGTCCTCTATGTGTCCTGAGTATTTTGTATTGAGTAGTAAAAATTAAGGTAACTCTTGAAGAGAACAGTGAGATTTAAGGTTAAGTAAGCAACCATGGGGGCAAAAATCATGTACAAGGAAGGACAATCAAACTGGCTTCAACTCAGTGCTTCAGTACCAAGTGCTACAGACTCAGAAAGCCATTGGTAACTTAGGAACACCAACCCCAACCATGCTAACAAGAGCTATGAGAAGATACTTTCAAGTACATTAGACCTCAGAAACACAACACCCATGGACCTCTTTAAAACACTTCACAGTGATGTTATTTGTCTCACAGTGGAGACTTATCACATGGCCACCAAGACTACAGACTATGGTATAATTAGGAAGCAGAGAAGGATATTGTGGAATAAGTATAAAACTAGGTCATCATTTATGCTATAACAGTTAGTTAACAGATAAATACAAGGGTAGTGATTGTAATTTTTGATTGTTTTTCACAGTCTGCTTTTTTGTTTTGTTTTTAACAGACTTCATTTTAAGAGTAGTTTGGGGCTTAACGCAAAACTGTAGAAAGCTGAGTGGTTTCTCACTTAACCTCCTGCCTCTCAGTACTTTACACTACAGGGCAGAGCACCCTTGTCATGACCAGTTGCCTTACAATTGCACACTAGCATTACTTAAATCTAGCACTTACAGTTCACTCACGGTGTTTCACATGTATGAATCTGGGAGAATGAAAAATATATCCATCACTGCAGTGTTATATAGAATTGGCTCACTGTCCTTAAAACTCTTGGTATTTTGCCTATTTATCCTTTTCTCCATTAAGCATGATTGCCAGTCAGCATTTGATGATATCCGTGGTTGTGGCTTTTCCACACTTCATGTATGTGAGATCAAATGCAGTAGGCAGGCTTTACAGACTGATGCCTTTCACTCATCAAGATACAATTGTTCTCTCTCAACTCTGTAGTACAAATGCTAAATAATATCCCATTGCTATATATTTCTGCCAATTGTTTCTCCAGATAGCTGTGATCATTTACATTCCAACCAACAATAGGTGAGCATTCTCTTTGCTCCATAACCTCACCAACAGCTGCTGTGGTCAGTATTCTAGATTTTGGAAATCTCCTGGAAGTATTGGTAGCTCTGTTTAACACACTGCTCTTCAAGGACTTCTGTTCTTGAATACCAATTTATATGCTAATTTTATTATCTATGTATTATCTTTGGAGAAGTATCTATTGGGACTTTTACTTATTTAAATTGGGTTTGTTCATTTTTTGATAGCTAGAATAATTGTTGTTCTTTTCAGTTTTTCCAGCTTTTAGTTGTTTGGATGAAGTGGCAGTTTCTAAATACGTCATCTTTTGAATCAAAAGCCAACAGTTCATCATTTGCTTTTGAAGGCAGAACAACAGCAACACAAATTCCTCTTGCATACCTTCCCACAGGTCACTAGATTTTTCAAGTATATGTATTATATTTTTCTGCCAAAGTAGTATAGTAGTTTATATTTACAAAAGAGCCTTCCAGTAGACCTTCTTCACTCTCTCTGTTTCTCCAGTGGACATAATCCTTCAGGCCCTTCTCTAGCACTGCAACAGAACATCAGCTCAGACTCCCTTCCTGGTCTCTGTGACTCCTGTGGATTCTACAGATCATCCAGTCCTGGACCTCCTACCCTTATCATTCATTGTATCCTAGCCTCCAGCACCAGCAGGCATTCCTTGTGCACACAACACCCAAGCAGGCTAGCACAATAAGCAACACACAACTATTCCAGTTTCTAGAACTCCAGAGAGGAAACAGAAACCAAGGAATAACAGAGAGGAAGCAGAAACCAAAGAATAAAACCCCCACCAATCAAAAACAAACCCAGAAGTCAGCACCTAGACCTATATAATCAACCCAATTCCGGATGCCTAGATCACAGTATAAAAATATAGTCAGTAACAACCAGGGCCATACATGTCCACTAAAGCCCAGTCATTGTACCACAGCAGGTCCTGAATATTTCAACATACCTAACACATAAGAAAAAGATCTCAAAGCTATCTTTATGAAGAGGATAGATGACCTTAAAGAGGAAATTAACAAATCTCTTAAAGAAATCCAGGAAAACACAGACAGTGGATGGAGATGAATAAAACTGCTCAAGACATGAAGATGGAGGTAAATCAATAGGGAAAAATTCAAACTGAGGGAATTCCAGAAATGAAACAAACAAAAACTAAAAAGGCAAACTTTACCAACAGAATTCAAGAGGTAGAAGATAGGATCTCAGACATGATAGAAGAAATAAATACACCAGAGGAAAAAAATGTTAAATCTAAAAAAAAAAAAAAAATCCAACACACAACATCCAGGAAATTTGGGACACCATAAAAACACCAAAACTAAAAATAATGATAATAGAGAAAGGAAAAAAATCCCAGTTCAAAGGACCAGAAAATATTTTCAACAAAATCACAAAAGAAATATTTTCGAACCTAAGGAGATGCCTATAGTGGTACACTAAATACAGAACACCTAATAAACTGGACTGAAAAGAAAGTCTCCTTGCCACATAATAATAAAAACACTAAATTTACAGGAAAAGAAAAAATATTAAAACTTCAAAAGGAAAAGATTAATATGTATATATATGTATATATATCAGACCTATAAGAATTATACCTGACTTCTTAATGGAGACTAAAAGCCAAAAGGAGACTAAAAGCTTGGGCATATCGGCTGCAGATTCTAAAAGACCACAGATGTCAGCTCAACTACTATACCAAGCAAAACTTTCAATCACCATGAATGGAAAAA
This sequence comes from Sigmodon hispidus, assembly GCA_004025045.1. Classification (NCBI taxonomy): domain Eukaryota; kingdom Metazoa; phylum Chordata; class Mammalia; order Rodentia; family Cricetidae; genus Sigmodon; species Sigmodon hispidus. Next base: position 32,352 of record PVIH01013234.1, read on the forward strand.
ATAAGGTACTTCATGATGAAGTCAAATTCACCCACTATCAAATCCTGCCTAAATGAAAAAGTGCTAGAAGGAGAACACCAACCTAAGGAAGCTAACTATGCCCATGAAAATACAGGAAATTATCTCACTCCAGCAAAAGTAAATGAAGGGAAACACATATACACACACAGCCACATACATACATACCACCACCACTAAAGTAACAGGAATCAAAGATCCCTGGTCATTTTTATCTCTCATTATCAATTGTCTCAATTCCCCAATATGAAAGCACAGACTATCAGAATGGATATAAAAACAGGGTCTATTCTTGCTGCATACATAAAGCACACCTCAATATTAGTGATAGATACAAAGTCAGAGTTGGAAAAAGATTTTCCAAGCAAATGGACTTAAGAAACAAACTTGTAGTGGGATTATGTGTTACATTATAAATAATTGTTTTGCCTATGGGTTTAATAAAAATGCTGATTAGCTGAAGGCAGACAGGAAGTGTGGGCAGGAAAACTCTGGGAACATCTCAAAGCAGAGACAGATGCCAGAGTCACTAGCGATGCCAAGAGATACAGAGGAAAGAAGATGAAATGCTACTCTGAGAAAAGGTACCAAGCCACATGTCAATCAGCATAAAAAATAATATAAGCGCCTGTGTGATTATTTGGGCCTAAGTGGCAGTGAGGCTAAGAGTAGGTCCAAACCTCTGGTCTAGACTGGAAAGTCTGGGCCAGAAACTATATACAACACAAACTGATGCAGCCATTTTAGTATCTAACAAAATAGACTTTAAACCAAAACTAATCACTTCATACTCATTAAATAAAAACAACTACTGTGGCATTTCAATTCTTATCATCTATGACCCAAACACAAGGTCATCTGCTTTTGTCAAAGAAATAATACTAAAGAAGAGAAACCTAATACTAAAGTTTAAAGTACATAATGACCTATACATACAGATAGCGGGAGACTTCAATACTCCATTTTTACCAATGGACAGGTCATTCAGACAAAAACTAAACAGAAAATACTAGAGCTAATAAGTGTTATAAACCAAATGGACCTAACAGATATTTACAGAAAATTTCACTTCTCCAAAACTGACCATATACTGGTCATAAAGCAAGTCTCAGCAGATAAATGATAATTTAAATAACTTCCCACGTCCTATTTGACTGTCACAGATTGAAGCTGAGTGTCAACAGCAACAGAAACAACAACAAAAAGCTTGCAAACTCACAGAAACTGAACACCTATCTACTAAATGAAAAACAAGTCAAGGCAAAATAAAGAAATTAAAGACTTTCTAGAATTTAATGAAAATGAATACACATCATGCCCAAATTTATGGGACATAATAAAAGAAGGGGTTAGAGGACAATTCATAGCATTAAGTGCCTACATTAAAAAAAGAAGAGATCTCATAATAGCAACATAACAGCACAACTAAAAGCTATAGAAGCAAAGGAAGTAAAACACCCATGATGAGTGGATGGTAAGAAATAAGCAAATTGAGGGCTGAAGTCAATAAAATTGAAACAAAAAGCAATACAAAGAACTAATGAATCAAAGAGTTAATTCAAGAATATGAACAACAGAGAAAAAAAGTACCTTTTCCAAACTAACTATAAGATAAAGAGAATAACAACAGACATGGTTGAAATACAGAGAATCATAAGGGCATACATTTAAAAACCTGTACTCCATCAAATTGTGAAATCTAAAAGAAATAAATATTTTTTTATTAAGTACTACTTACTAATGTTAAATCAAGACCAAATAAAAAATTTAAATTGACCTATAGCTCCTAGTGAAATATAAGCAGTCATTAAAAGTCTACCAAATGAAAAAAGTTCAGGACTGGATGGTTTCATCAAAGAATTCTACCAGGCTTTCAAAGAAGAGGTAACACCAATACTCCTTAAATTATTCCACAGAATAGAAAAATAATGGGTAGTGCCCAATTCATTTCATGAAGACATGGTTATCAGGATACCCAAACCACATAAAGATTAAACAAAGAAAGAGAATCACAAATCAATTTCCATTATGAACATAGATGCAAGACTAACTCAATAAAATACTTGCAAGCTGAATCCAAGAATATAACAAAAAGGTTCATCCCCCATGATCAAGTAGGCTTCAACCCAGAGATTAAGAGATAGTTCACTAAACAAAACTCAGTAAATATAATTTACAACATAAACACACTAATCTAAAATAAAAAAAAAAACATGTAATTATCTTACTAGATGCAAAAAAGACCTTTGACAAAATCCGGCACCCTTTATGAAAAAAGTCCTGGAGAGGTCAGGGATACAAGGGATATATCTAAACATAATAAAAGCAACTACAGCAAGTCTATAACCAACATCAACTTAAATGAAGAGAAACTCAAAGCAATTCCACTAAAACCAGGAGCAATAGAAGGCTGTCCACTCTCTCCATATTTAGTCAATATAGTACTTGAAGTTCTAGCTAGAGCAGTAAGACAACTGAAGGAGATCAAGGGGATACAAACTGAAAAGAAAGAAGTCAAAGTATCATTATTTGCAGATTATATGATAGTATTTATTTTATCCTTATATAAGTGATAGTATATATAAGCAGCAGCCTACAGAGTAGAAGACATTTCTATCAATTCCATATCTGATAGAGAACTAATATCCAAAATATATAAAGAACTAAAAAAACCCCTAGATATCAAAAAACTGAATAATCCAATTAAAAATGGGGGTATAAATATAAACAGAATTCTCAACAGAGAAATCTCAAATGGCTGAGAAACACATCAAAGAAATGTTCATCATCACTAGCCATCAGAGAAATTCAAATCAAAACTATTTTGAGACTCTATCTTACACCTGTCAGAATGACCAAGATCAATAACACAGTAACAACTCATGCTGGTGTGGATGTGGAGCAGGGGGAACACTCCTCCATTGCTGGTGGGAGTGAAAACTTATAGAGCCACTATGGAAACCAATATGGTGATGTGGTGGGATTTACACGTTATTGAGGGAAACTTAGAGGTGTAGCTTTTGGTTAACAGGCCCCTGAATGGGGCATAGCCAGCTATCATTAAGAACTCTGTTGTATGTGCCTTTTCTGTTTGTTTGTTTTTGGAGAAAGGATTGGCACAGCCACTGTGATGTGGTGGAATTCAGGCATTATTGAGGGATGTGGTAGGATTCGGGTATTATTGAGGGAGTTCTAGAGGCACAGCTTTGGGGTCTCAACCCCTATTAAGAACTCCCATTGCATGCTGCCTTCCTTCCTATTTGTTCTTGTGTTCTTGGGGAAAGGATTGGCACCATTACTGTGTGGGACATTTCATCTCTCCAAAAATTGCCTTTGAGTTCAATTTGTATCAGTGAGTATTCATATAATCCCTTAATAAATACTAATGCTTTATATAATCAATTGCCAATAAGTAATTTTTACAATATGGTGGAGCCTCAGAAAATTGGAAATCTACCTACATCAAGCCTCAGTTATACCACTCTTGGACACACTCTACCACAAGGACACTTGCTCAACTATGTTCATCTTGACTTTATTCATTATAGGCAGAAACTGGAAATAACCTAGATGCCCTCAACTAAAGAATGGATAAAGACAATGTGGTAAAACTTACACAGTGGAGTACTAAGTGTTTTAAAAAGGACATCATGAAATTAGCAGGCAAATGGATGAAACTAGGGAAAAACAAAAACAACAACAACAACAACAAAACACCCGAGTGAGATAACCTAGACCCAGAAAGACAAATATGGCATTATTCACTTATAAGTGAATATTAGCTGTTAAGTAAATGAAGCTATAATCCATAAAACCAAAGGGGTTAGGCAAAAAGGAGGGCTCTATTGGAAACACATAACACATAGATTTCCCTGGGAAGGGGAAATAGAATGGATTTTGCTTGTGGACTGAAGTCATGGGAGGAGAAGGGGAGGGATCTGCTGGGTAGATGTGATGGGATGAAAGGACAGAAGAGGAGGACAAAATCAGGGGACATCTGGAGAGGTGTGGAAACCTTCCTGAGTCTATGAAGGTGATCCTATAGAGAATTCCTAGTAATGGGGGATAAGGAGCCTCAACTGGCCTTCTCTTATATCTAGACAAAGCTGCCAGTGATAGGACTGGATTGCTTTTGATTGAGTTGTTGTCCAAGAGGGTCTCCTGGAGATATTCAAACAATCGAGGCTGATATTACAACAGGGGTTGCTCATGCAAACTGACAACAGGACCCCATTTCTGAGAACAACATCCTCACAGATCATTGAATATGGAGAAGTATAGCCGGTTCCTGCATGAAGCCTTCACCCCAAGTTCTAGTCTGTAGACAGAAATTATGGAGAGAGAGTCTAAGTTGGGGATCTGCATTGGATCCCTTCCCTCAGAACTCAGGGAATCCCTCCATAGAAAGGGGCTATAGAAGTCAGAGGGCATGGAGGAAAGCAGGAGAACATGGTCTACTGAATCAACTAAGAAGGGCTCACAGGGCTCACAGGCCTTACAGGGCTCACAGGGCTCACAGGCCTTACAGGGCTCACAGAGACTGAACTGGCAAGCACAGAGTCAACAGGAGTCTGAACTAGGACTTGTGCAGATATATTGTGACTATTCCTTGCTGCTTTTGTGGGACTCCTAATGTGGAAGAGGGTGTGTCTTGGGTCTTTTGTCTTGCCTTGTCCAGCCTCAGTTCGAGGGCTTTTATCTTGTTTCCTATTTTGCTGCATTTGGTTGCTGTCTCTTGGAGGCCTGCTCTTTTCTGAAAGGAGATCGAGGGGGAGTGGATCCAGGGGAGAGAGGAGCTGGGAGGCGGGGAGGTTTATAGTGGGGAAGAAGAATCTATTTTTTAAGAGATCATGTTTAGTGCTCCTCATTATCTTTTCCTGTTATAATGCCCATTTATCTTCCCATTGCACCATGTGAATAAAAAGATGTGTGCCACTGCCCCTGTGTCTGGAGGGTGGCATTTTCAGTGTGTGTTTGGCTTTTATTCCCTGTATGCTTATTTTCATAAACTACATATACATCAAGTTATAGAAACAATATATACTTTTAAGAGAAATAACACAATAAGCTAGATTTGTGGGCCCACAATGTGAAGAGTCACAAGTACATCTGTAAATTTTTGCTTTTAGTTGTAAAGAACATAGAATTACTTTATGAATGGGTTTCTGTTTCCACGTTCAGTAAGCCTTGAGCCATAACATGCTGCTATCAATGAGGGCTTGCTAGGCCTTTGACCAAAGTCCCGAGAATTCATTGAGGTGGAAACCACTTTACATGTCTGATTCTGTTATTTTCCCAAATTACAAGCATTGTACAGAGTATTATTATTAGAAAGCTATAATTTTATTTCAAACATATAGAAAAGAATAAAAGTAATAGAATGAATATCCATGTATTTGCCATGTATAAATTTTAGCATTTTGCTTTGTTTGTTTCAGATATGTTTTTCCTAAATAATCATGTGTTTTAGACCAGCTGTGGTAAAGCATGGCCCTTCTCCCAGCCCTTAGGGGCAGAGGCTGAAAGAAGCGAAGTAAATTCAAGGCTAGCCTCAACTTCATGAGTTTGAAGACAGCTTGGGACTATATGAGATCTTGTCTCAAAGTAAATTCAAGGCTAGCCTCAACTTCATGAGTTTGAAGACAGCTTGGGACTATATGAGATCTTGTCTCAAAGTAAATTCAAGGCTAGCCTCAACTTCATGAGTTTGAAGACAGCTTGGGACTATATGAGATCTTGTCTCAAAGGACAAAAACTAAAAAACAAAAGCAAAAAACCAAACCAAAACCAGGGAAACAATGATATTTCTTAAATAAGGTTTCAAACATTCTGGAACTCAACTATCTACTTGCCCCTTCGAATTAAATCCTATTCATTGTCCCCTAATTAAATTTCTTTAGAATAGCATTCATAGTGTTTTTTTCTTTTTTTCATGACCTTGGAGTTTACTTATAATCAGGTATATTTTTATGTAAATAATTTTAAAATTAAGAAATTTAAAAATAAATATGCAATTTGCATGTGTCTTAGGATACATTGGAAATGAATGATATCTTTCTGCTTCTAGGAAATAGCGTTTTGTCTGTTTATCTAATATAGTTGTGGTTTATGACATATGGCAGTATTTGTTGTCAATATCAAAAATACCAGAAAGATTAATTCTCAGTCCAATCTTGAGAAACTTCATTAAAATTCAGAACTCACAGTCACCTGTTAATAACACTCATTCCTGTTTTATAGTAAGCATGAAAACAATGTGTTTCATTAGCTGGTAAAGGGAGCTGAGGAGCATTCGTGGGTTTACCTGTCCTGTAGAATTGCATCACCTTTCATTCTGAGCTCATTACAATTTTAAGTTGAAAGTTCCAGAGAATAATTTAGGATCAGATTCTCTTTAAGGATCCAAACAGTTTTTGACAAAAATGCATAAGAAAGTGAGTGAAATCCTTTCCAGGATTTTTGAAGTGGATGGGCAGCAGGAGAGTGAGTGAAATTCTCAGCACAGACCCCAAGAGATGGAGAAGCACCAGGGCATGGCTCCTTTTGAAAGATGAGGAATATATAGTGAGGAAATGCCAGGACTTTGAGTTAAGGGACAGCAAGTAGCTAAATCAGAAAAGGAAGATGAATGGCATGAGCTAGGTAAAGTGTATTTACAGCCTGCCTTGCTCTCAAAATTCTTTATGGATAGTGTCTGATTAGACTTTGCAACATGCCTGGAGCTGAGGCTAGTGTTGCTGGCTGCTCTTGTTCAAACAGAGACTGCTTTGCTCTGAGACTGGGCTCATGCTCTGAAGGGCACATTAGGCGTGAGGTTGTCTTCCACATCAAAGTTATCTATATCCACTGTCCTTTTTCAGACAACGTGAAGAATTCCAGTAAGCTAAGAGGAAACCTTGAAAAAAATAGTTTTTGTTTTTCATTTTTTAATTGTGATTTTGAAAATCAGTATCAAACATTATATAAAAAAGCAAAACATTCAGAATAGCTAACAAAAACTACATACAGTAATAAAACTTCTCTCTAAAATACACGAAACATAAAAAATGAAATCTAAAGCTTCTCAAGCCAGGTTAGACTCAGCTACAGATAAAGAAAGCACAGTAGGTCACAGCTAATGCCCACAGATACACTATGGCCACCACAAATTTCTGCTAAACAACACTAATAGAGTCAAACCAGAAGTTTTGTTTTGTTTTGTTTTGTTTATGTGTGTGTTTTAACTAGAAAATGGTTTTCTGTTGACAAGACTTTCATCTCTAATGGACAGTTTCCCTTTCCATTTAAGAAATACTCTAATTACAACAAAGCACTCAATGAAAGAAAATACTTTCCATTAGAGTAGAGGGGAGATGGGAGGGGCTGCTCAACAGTTTGAGGAAGCACCCACCTTCATCTGGGAAGAAACAATCAAAATAGATAAACCAGTTATTTGTTACTGTATCAACTGAAGTCATCAAAGGAAAGAGAGGATATTCATTCTGGCTGGCAGTTTGAGGGGACAGGGACGGTGTTAGCAGTGAGAAGAGCTCACTGTCTGGGCAGTAGAAGGATGAGGTGGCTGGTCACATTATGTCTGCACCGGGTAATCAGAGATAAATACTGGTTCTCAACTCCCAGTCTCCTTTGTATACAGTCCATGGGCTCATGCCACAAGCACTCAGGGTAATTTTTTTTTTTTTCTGTCACAAACATGACTAGAGATGTAACTCCTAAGCAACTCTCACTCTAGTCAAATTGGCAGTGAAGACTGTGCATCCCTTAAGCTTACATGTCTTTGTAGAACACAGAATAGGATTTCTACCTTCTGTGTCCTGAGTTGAAAAGGACTGGGCTGGGCTAAAAATAGATTAAACATCCTGACAGATCTTTATTTGGCCCAAGCCCCATTTCTGCTAACAGTGGTTGATTTCTGTTGCTCAACACTGTCTGGTCACTCACCAGAAGTTCTGAACTTTCTTTACTTTCTAACATTGATTCCACACACCTTGACCTGAGAAACTCCTCACTATCCTTGGATTTCAGTTAAGGAGTTTCTTCTCCTTATGAAGACACTCTGCAATTCTCAAGATCAGTGAGGGGGCCTTATTGTGATTATCAGGCTTTGGGCTCTGTATCTGTAACACTAGCTGCTGCAGATGTTAGGGGATTCTCAGACAAACAGGAAACTGAGGCTTTTCTTCTAGGAAGCAGTTTTTTGGGTGCGCTGGCACAGAGGTTCACAGTGAGTTAGTACCCAAAGGCTGGACCCCCCAAGTACTTATAGGGTTGTGGGTTTTTTTTTTCTTCACTTTGACTTTTATGTTTGGCAACACTCACTTAATTAGCTGCCCTAAAACTATAGGATGGTGATATTAAAAATGACTAGGGGAGGGGAAATTACCTGGGGAAACTTGGCAAAGTTGCACACATGTACAAAGACACTGACTAGACCTATTGTGTTTTGTTTTTTCTCATTCTTGCACACAAAAACCACAATATATCAGGATGACCTCTATGCTTTGTTAACAAGTGAAACCTCAGCCCATGGCCAGACACTGCATTCATATTCAGTGTAGGCAGAAGTAGATGTTCATTAATATGATGTTGATGATATTTTTAAAATTAATCCATAGATTCAATAAATCTCTATCAAAATTTAATTTAATTTTCTACAAAAGTACAAAATATAATTCTAAAATTCATATGAAAACAGACATACAAAAAAAATTTGAGTAGCCAAAGCAATTCTGTTGTGTGGCAATCTCCTCCAAATTTAAACATTCTCTCCTGGAAGGGGGAGAGAGGGGGAGAGGGCACAAGAAGTAAGCAAAATGTACAAGTACAGGAAACTGGAATCTTACAAGATTCACAAGGCCTTCCCCAAGATTCTACAAGTAACAAACAATTGCTATGAAAAAGAAATTGCTCTAAGTAACAAGTCATTGAGGGAGTGTCAGGGACGCAACTTTCATGAGTAATTACTAATGCTGAGGTGGGCTTTGTAGTTCCAATGATGGTTGAGTCCATGCTTCTGTAAGTTACCTCAATAAACTCATTGGTTTACCAATTTGGGTCTTGGAGGGATCTTTACTTTGGTTCGTCATTGGTGTGCTATCTGGGGTGGACAGATGCTTGTTATGTCTCCCAAGGAAAAGCTACTAAACAGTGCTGGAAGTCTCTTGGTATCTGATCACATTATACAACAGAGCCATAGTGCCAGCGTATGGAAGTGACATAAAAACAGAGATGTAGTGTGATGATATATATTTAATAAAATTAGTCTAGAATATCAAATGATGGAGCCATCTCTGCAGTCTTTTTGTTTGAGATAGGGTTTTTTGTGTAACAGTCCTAACTGTCTTGAAACTTGCTTTATAGACCAGATAGACTAGGCTGGCCTCAAACTCACAGAAATTCTTCTTCTTCTTTTTTTTTTTTCTTCTCATTTTTTTGACCCTCTGATATTCCAGACTAATTTTATTGAATATTAAAATTATTAATTAATTATTAGTATATATTACCACACCAGGGTTATGCGTTTGAGCCCCACATTGGGCACCAAATATTGCATGGATTCTATTAGGTATTTAATGAAAACCTGGAGTCAGATATTGGGGAAAAGCTGGAATATCAGAGAGATAGAAAAAACAAACCAGAGCAGCTTCTCATCTGCCAACTTCTCAGGCCTGTCTCCACAAAATCCTCTGATGCCAAACCTCTCTCTCCTTAGTCCACCAAGAAAGTGTCCAGGAAGTAGAAAAACCTCTCTTGACTTCCTCTGCCCAGCTATTTTAACTTCCTCTTTCCACATTCCAAAAGCTAGGATTAAAGGTGTGGGTCACCACTCTCTGAACTTCTTGGCTTGGCTCTGTGGTTGACTCTCTGATCTTCCAGACTAATTCTATTAAATATATATCACCACAATGTAGACCTATGAAACAAAATATATAATCTCAGAAATAAATCCATACTGCTATAGTCACTTGGTTTTAACAAAGAGCAAAACAGACATTAGATAAAAGAGTCTATTCAGCAAATGGTGCTGGCAAAATTGGGTATTCACATGCAGAGCAATGAAGATAGATCTATATCTCTCTTATTGTACTTACAGCAATTAATATGGATACAAGACCTTAATTTAAAATTTGCATAATAGAAAGTACTACAAGAAAACACTTTGATATATGGGCATAGCAAGAACTTTCTAAAAAGGATTCCAATAGCATAAGAGACAAAGGAATGACAAGTAGAAGAACATGAAGCTAAAAGGCTTCTTACAACAAAAGAAACCATCACCAGAGTGAAAAGACAGATTCAGAGTGAGAGAAAAATCTTTGCTGAGCATACTTCAGATGAGGGGGGGGTGTTTTAATATCTAGAACATATAAAGAATTAAGTACCAGTAGCAAAAAAAAAAAAAAAAAAAAAAAAAAAAAAAAAAAAAAAAAAAAAAAAAAAAAAAAAAAAAAAAAAAAAAAAAAAAAAAAAAAAAAAAAAAAAAAAAAAAAAAAAAAAAAAAAAAAAAAAAAAAAAAAAAAAAAAAAAAAAAAAAAAAAAAAAAAAAAAAAAAAAAAAAAAAAAAAAAAAAAAAAAAAACCACTCCAAAACCCAAATCTGCTAATCAATAAATGAACAGTCTGAAAAAGACAGTTCTCAAGAGCTACAAATGATAAGTATTTTTAAAAGCATTCAACTTCTTAGCAATTAGGGAAATGCACATCAAACTATTGTAAGATTCCATTCTAGTCTAGTCGGAATGGCTCCCAGCAAATTTGACAACAAATGCTGGTTAGGATATGGATAAAGACAAACACGAATTAATTTATTGATCCACCTATATTACTTACTACTCGGCATAGATCTAAAGTCCTACCACAGAGAGACTTGCACAGTATGTGTATAGCTGTACTATTTACAGCAGCAAAAAAAAAAAAAAAAAAAAAAAAAAAGATGGAACAACCTAGATGTCCATCACAGATGAATGGATAATGAAAATGTGGTATACTCAGCCACAAAGGAAAATGAAATCATGACATTTTCAAGAAAATAGATGGATCTGGAAAATTATTATACTGTGAGATGACCCAGATTCAGAAAGACAAATACCTCATGTCCTCTCTCATAGACAAATCATAGATTTTAATTTTTATATATGTGTACATATGTGCATATGAGAATAGTCATGAAACTGGAATGGAAGAGGTTTTGAGGGAATAGGTGAGGGTAATAGATCACATATAAACGGAAAATAGAAAACTGTGAGTGGCAGGCTACAAGTTGGGGGTAGGGTGATAAGAGAGAGTGAGGGCAGACCATCTATCTATCTATACATATATATAGACACACACACACATATATTTAAGTCCCACAATGAAGCCCATTATTGTGTATTCTAATTAAAATGCACAAATAAATTGATCTTGTATGAGTCCCAAGTCTTCTGTTTTTTTCGCTGGCTGCTCCCTCCCTCCTGCCCTTTCCTTGTCTCATTTTCAGAAACCAGCTGGCCTTGATGACCTTTTGTCTGTGAAATCAGTTTGCAAATAATTTCAGCTCCTCCAAGCCTTTTTTTTTTTTTTTTTTTTTTTTTAAGGTATATATCTTTATGGAGCTACCTTATCTTCAGAGGAAGTTCCTGAGGCATTTAGTCATGGGTTTCTTGGCTGTTCTGTTCAGCTCCAGCATCCCCAGCGTTGGTTATCCCTTCAGATCCTGGGGAGTCTTCTCACAACCACTGTTTTTATTATCTAAATGGCTCTCAATTAGTCCGATCGGAGGCCTTCTTAATTTGTTTTAAGACATTGTTTTCGTGCAAATCAGATTCTCAATTCTCTCCCTATACTAGCCAATGAATTTGATTGTAGTGTGCTCCAGCAGACTGCCCGAAGACACCCAGGTAGCCTGGAGTGGGTAAAGTGTGCCTGTCCTCGGTGTTCCCAGCTCCCCTGCCCCCACATCAAAGCTCTTGTTTCTGTTTAATTTTACTGTTCTTTCTGCCTGATTCTCAGGCAATGTCCTTCATTCCCAGGACCCATGTTCTTCTTGTTCCTCTGAAGTACAATAGTACTTAACTCTGGTTCTGTTGGGTTCTTATCCACTTGTAGAGGTGATTTAGCTCAGCCTGGGAGTTAAGGTTTCCTTTGGATAAACAGCCCGAATGGAACAGACAGCAAGCAATGTTACTGAAGATATTGTTAATGCCAGTATTGTTGAGGCTCAGCGTGAAGAGGGCCGCCAGAACACTGCTTCATGGTCCCTATTCTTGACTGATTTCTTATTTCCTAGTAATCAGAAAAGTCAAAACTAATGAGCATTTTTATCTAGGGGGAAAAAAATCTCCAAGAACTCAGCAGTCACAGCCTTAATAAAGTATATTTAACAATGCGTAGTTTTTACATAACATGTTAGCATTATTCATAAGGGGAGAGAGAGGCAACAAAAGCAGCAGTAAAAGGAAATGAATATTTTAAAAGATGCTTTCCTCAACTTATAAAGAAAAATCATGAATGTTAAAGCACTTTATTGTCTCTTATTATTATTTTAGCAATGATATTATCCCCTTTTATAACTGTGTTAATATGTCCTTTCAGTAGTAATTGAATGAGTCCCTACTATGTGTTAGGAATACCTTTAATTCTATGCAAATATTATCTTTAAAAAAGGAAGTGAATCAAAACATTTACAAAGCTCTCCTTCACAGAGTGAAAGCCTCATCCAGGTTGTCAAGTGGCTGTCCACGTTCATATTTTCCTATCTCTGTGCTACTTATCTGAATATTCTCTGTTGCTAAAATGGGTTTGTCTTTTAGACTAAGAAAATGGGGGTTCTTCATGGTGACATGACTTTCTGCCTTTGGTGTACAAACCTGGAAACCTAAGCTGCTGGACTCATAATAGCCACTACAATGACCCCAATCCAGGCTTTGTAGGTCCTGTGTTTGGTGAACTCAAAGGGTAAATTTCATAAACTGAGACTGAATTTAGAGAGGGAATTTTATTATAGGACTACAGGTGGAGTTTATGTGAAAGAAAGAAAGCAGAGCTCCTATACAGTGGGAGTAGGTCCCAGAAGATGAGGTATCACTGAGTCGCTAGTCTAAGGGGATTGATGCTGCTTATGACAGACACTGGGGTGAGGCATGGGGAGATGATGCATTCAGTTTAGGTGGCTCACACATACAGTGTCAGGTGTCTCTCAGTTTTGTTCACATCCTCTCGAACAGCTTCTAGAAAGTAGGGCCCACTGCAGCTGTGTAAAAGGGGGAGAAAAGAGAACAAGAAACCAGACCCCTTTTTGGCATTTCTGGCCTCTGGACAGGGGAAAACCAAGGAAATTTTAAGTCGAAACCAAGACCCTAGGTCTCTATCTCCAAACTGCTTTACCAGTTTCTATTTCCGGTTCACATCACTAATCTGCAACATTACTGACCACAGTACATTACGACATTAACACCAGTATCAAAATATCCCTTTGGTGCCAGAACCTTCTGTAATGTGGGATAGAGTAGAGATGTTAGCATTCTCTCTTCCTATGTCACAGGAGGTTGCTTTTAGGACCTTCTTTATCAGATAGGAATCAAGAGCTCTTAACAAAGACTTGGGCCAGCTTTGGAAACACAAAATAGCAGCATTCTGAAAACAGGGGCTGAGCTTTGTGTTGCAAAGTGCTGAGCACTGAGAAAAAACTTAAAAACCGGCCTCCTTTGCAGAGCTCAGAAAACCACAGGAAGGCTTCCCCTGTGTTTGATTTGTTGGAAACCAAACCTGAGGAGATTTTATGGCCTTTTAGTACTCATAAGTCCTTTCATTTTATCCCTGTTTTATAGCTCTTCTTGCTGAGATCATAATGCACCGGAGAGATCTGCCAAGACACCTGAACTCATCCATCCATTTGTGTATGTTGACAGGAGTCCATTCACTTGTCAGCTGCCACTTCTGAACGACAAAGAGCCCATGACTTCGGAATATCAGACAGCAGCAGGTGATGTAAAAAGACCTTAGAATAAGAAAGACCTGAACTCAAATCTATAGAACCTTTAGTGCCTTTAATTACATAATTTTAATATGGTTCAATTGCCTCCTGCAAAATGAGGAGATAACATTCACCTTACAGATTGCTAGAGGGAATGAGAGGCCAGCATGAGATCTGTGTTCCATACTTGATAACCAGATATCTCTGTGTTGGATTCTGTAAAATAAAGTGCATACTAGTGTACACTTAACAGGGTTGTTAAATGAGTTATTGGAATGTAAAGTGCTTAGAATAACACCGGACACATAATAAATCCCTATAAATATTACTTTTCTTGTGTGTGATGGTCTCTAATACAGCATCTGCCACATAGGGATACTGTATATAGTACACTGTCTCCCCCTTCTTCTTCTCTATTTTGGGTAAGGACTTTTACTTTAGGTAGATTTTCTTGTTTTTAAAATGATATCACATTGTAGACCTCTTTTTATGTCCCCTAAAATGTGCTGACTGATTTTGAAAGATGAGTTTCAGTTTGAATATCTGCCCCTCACTGATCCCAGCCCACCTGGGACAGAGTCTTCATCAGCTTCACATTACTCAAACATCTTGCTTTGTTTTGAGTCAGTAGCTAAGGGTTTTGCTATTTCAGGGTCTTTCACAGTAGACTGAACTATAAAGATGATTGCCTTTCCTGTCATGGTAAGAGGGTAATGAATGTGTAAAATAGCTCCTTACACTCCTTCAAAGGCCAATATTGTCTTTATCAGAACCATAATTTGAAGCTAATGAGAAGCATACAGTAGCTGGAGCAGAATGGGGAGCTAGGGCTTGTAAATATGTGAGCAAACTGGCCTAGCTTATAGAGAACAGATCACAATGGAGCTAAATATTGCTAGGCAGGAGCAATCTATGTATTGGCTAAAAATGAGAGAGTTAAGTGGAATACTGAATCTCTGGAAAGAGTGGCCATAAGCATATAAAAGTCTTGATGGCAGTGAGGCTATTGCCAACATGATTGAGATGATGTCAATAAAGCCAACTTTTAAAAGCCTCATCAAGCCTTTGTGTAATCCCAACTATAAATTATGAAGCTTATAATTTGGTACTGTGTGATGTACCTTCCAGATTTTTATTTTGTTTTATCCTGACAGTAGGTCTGGAGCTTGCAGGCAGTGAACTGACTTCCTATTACACTGTGTTTTATGGATAGGTCACAGATATACCTGATCACAGAAGCCTTGACATCTTTGCTGCCCTCTATGTCTTGCTTCCTGAGGATTGTGGTAAGGAACTGAGGGTTGAAAGAATGAAGAAACTGAAAAGTTACTGTAGGAGTCTTAATACATTGGAGACCCTTAACAGGGAGAGTTGAAGTTGGCATAGGATTTGTGCCCGATAGCAAGAATGGAGAAGGTATTTGATATAAAATTAAAGATTGATGATTGACTAGAAACACAACATTATGGACTAAACTATGTGTTCTATACCCCCAAATTTAAATTTTGAAAAGCTATTTCCCAATGTGACTGACTGTGATTGGAAATGGGATCTCTAAGGAAGTTATTATGATTATCAAGTGAAGGGGGGATGTATCTTGTCAGATAAAACTGGTACCCAAAATTGGAAGAGAGGCCAGAGTTATCTCTGCATCATATGAGGGTAGTCAGAGGGTGACTACCTGCAAGTCAGGAAGAGACCATTTGTTAGAATTGGCTGGTACCTCATATTTGAACTCCCCTGACCCCATACTCAAAAGAAACTAATTTCTGCCCTTTGAGTCACCCAGTATTTTATTATGGAAGCCTGAGTAGATGAAGACATAAGAGATCAAGGTAGACTCCTTTACATTAGAAGGTCATTTCTTTAAATATGAGAGCATGGACAATTAAGGAGTATAGAGAATTTTGAGCCGCTAATGGATTTTAAGGTTGACTAATGACTAATCTGAGTGGCACAGCAATTGGAAATCAGGACACTATAGAGGTCAGTGTCTACTGATCCATCAGCTTAGAAACGTCGACATTGCTGAGAATGACAAGAAGATGAGAGCTTCACCAGTCAGAACCCAACGATGTCTTCTGATATTTCTATCATGCATTTTACTAGTTCTAAGAAATATGTCATATTTTCAAAAAATATGTGGAAACAGAACCAACCATATTGCTAGTTATCTAAGTTTTGGATACTACAGGGCTGGTTTCTTAGACATATATTATGGCCACAAGCAAATATGATCCCATCAAATAAGGTTGGTGCCATATTAATGAGCTTAAGAGAAATAAAAGGTGTATATTATTCAGATGGTCACCTTGCTGGAGATCTAATGTCCTAGTAATCTACTATGTGGTGGTTTAAATGAAATGGCCCCCCAAAAGCTCATATATTTGAATGTTTTGGTTTTCAGTTGGTAGAACTGTTTGGGAAAGATTAGAAAGTGTGGCTTTGTTGGAGAAAGTCTGTCATTGGAGGTCAGGCTTTGAGGTTTTCATGAGCATATGCCATTCCTAATTAACTCTCTCCTTTTCTACCTTTGTGGATCAGATGCAAGCTCTCAGCTGTTGTTCTAATGTCATGCCTGCTTGTCTACTGCCATGCTCCCTGACATGACGGTCATGGATTCCAACTCTCTCAAACTATAAACCCCTACAAACTTTTTCTTCAATAGATTTCTTTGGTCATGGAGTCTCTTCACAGCAATAGAAAAGTAAACTAAACATACTTTAAACTAGAGATCCTAGACTTTCTATAAAAGCTGTTCACTAATATATTTAAGAATTAAAGCTAATAAATAATATATCCTTTGTTCCCCAAGTGGCCTTTATATTTTCATCACAATTAAATTACCAATTTTAACCACTCATAAAGGATGTATGTTTATGTGTGTGTAGTATGTTCATATTTATTAAAAATCTGTGAATGCATGTTGTAAGAAGTTATATCAAAATATTCATTGAATGGGTGGGTATGATGGACTATTATGTATTCTTTTATTAACATTTTTTCTGCATTTTCCATCATTGCAATGCATGCTTTTTTTTAAAAAATTAAAAGGACAAATGACAACATTAGACATGGTATATAATAATTAGGCAAATACAATAGCACTTCTATTTCTGTCTAGATTCATTACATTTTGCCAAGAATACCATAAAAATTATGACATTGTGATGTGGAATGTCTTTCTATATGCTGTAAATATCATTGGTCAATAAAGGAACTGTTTTGGCCTATCCCAAGGGCATCTTAGAAGCAGGTAGGAAATCTGTTCATAGATAAAGGGAAAGGAGGGCAGAGTCAAGAGAGATGTAACCCAGCTACTCCAGAAGCAAGATGTAAAGAAATAGGTAAGTCACAGGCCATGTGGTAGGACACATTAATAAAAATAGGTTAAATTAAGATGCAAGAACTATCTATCCATAAGCCTGATCCGTAGGCCAAGCAGCATGTTATTAATATAAGCATCAGAGACATTTCCAGAGGGCTAAGCAGTGGCAGGCAGGTCCAGATCATGGGGCTAGACCAGGCCAGAAACCTCTACAACAACATTGTTCAAAGAAGAGGAAGTGAAATCTATAGACACCAGTTGCTAGATTCTTAACTGTTCTTTTAGAACATAGTTGAGGTAGTGGTTTAAATAGGTATAGCCCTCATAAGCTCATGTGTTTGAATGCTTGTCCCATAGGAAGTGGTGCTGTTAGGAGGTGTGGCTTTGTTGGAGTAAGTGTGGCCTTGGAGGAAGTGTGTCACTGTGGAGGTGGTTTTTGAAGTCTCATAAATGCTCAAATAGCACCCAGTATGACAGTTTACTTCCTGTTACCTGTGGATCCAGATGTAGAACTCTCAGCTCCTTCTCCACTTCCATGTTTGCCTGGCTATACTTCCTGCCATGATAATGGATTAAATCTCTGAACTGTAGGCTAGCCCCAATTAAATGTTTTCCATTATGAGAGTTGCTGAGTTCATGATATTTCTTCACAGCAATAGAAACTCTAGCTAAGATAGTTGCTATTGGAAAAAATATCAATAAACCTGTCATTACGTGGAATATAGTGCCTAATTTTGAAACAGATATTTGAGAATGATACACTCAGGCAAGGGGGTGAACTATCTGAGCTAGGCACCACAGCTGGGCATCTGAACTGGTGTTATTCAGCAGGGGTTCAGTTGTGCTCACCACCTTTATAGATGGAAGTCTTGATCCTTGGTGCCTGGATTAAAATGAGCTTATTAGTAAGAATCCTAATTCAATGTGCCTAATTTCCTTATTAGAAGAGAAGAGACTAAGAGAATCAGATATGCAATGGGAAACACCCAGCAATGGAGGTGACAGATGGAAATGCCACAGCAGCAAGGAGCCCTGGGGGCCAGGATGCCCTCTTCCTCCAGGTTTCAGAGTTGTGTGGCCCTGTCACACACAACTTTGCCCCCAGGGGCATCCTAGTTTATGGTATCTTGTCACAACAACCTTACAACTGTCATATACCACTATATTACAATTGCTTGTATAATGACTCATTTATTTAATACAATAGGATTTTAGTTTTACTTTGATGTTTGACAAAGCTGTTATGCATGGTGGGCTTCTGCTATAGGTGTTACCATTGTTGAGTCAAGTTTCTGAGTAGGTTTACGTATTTATGGTCAAACTGTGGATACAATATCTAGGTATCAATGAGTGAAGAGTAGAAGAGACATTTCCTAATTAAATCAAATTTCTTATATCAAAATAATATTGCTGAACTGTATTAATGAAAAATGATGGAGTAATAGCCAAAGAAGATTAAAATAGGCCAGTGAAGCTTCTTAGGTGATAGGTTAGGAATTATTTAATGACTAGCAAATGTCTTAGGAAGAAAAAGCTTTCTTTCCACTTTCCACTGTTTCCAAGATGTTATGCAGGCTCCACCTTCAGCATGGGTCCTTTTCTGCTGCCAGGGGCATCAGGTGAAGCAGGATTCAACAGGTGGTTTTAGGGTTGCAAAGAAAAACTGTGATGTGAGGGTTGGTTAATGTCTGTCATGAATGTATGTGTGAGGAATTGGTGATAACAGAATTACAAATAATCTGAACCCTTCTCTTAGTTACATTAGTGATGACTAATCACTGTCTCAAAGACTTCAACACATGTTGATGTTTCTGTCAGTGTTGAGAACTAGTCAAGCCTACACCAGTTTTATTACTTTGATATAGTAGGAGAAGTAGTTAAACATTTCTAAGTGTGTCATATGACATAAAAATGTAAATATTTCTACCTAGGACCAAGTTGGTATCTGTGTTTATCTAGATTTGGCTCAAATATTTTTCATGAAAGGTAGTACACTAATGTCAGCACTAGCTATTTTAGTATTTATTGTTTCGTAAATAGTGAAAAACATAGAACTTGAAAAGCCAGTGACATTATGTCTGATGTTAATCATGATGATGAGGAACCAGATTTATTTGCCTGGTCCCCATGGCTCGTTCACCATCATGAACTTAATGGCAGGATGCCCACATTTTGATTATGACACTGAGCAGAGAGAAACCAAATGATCTCTTGACAGGAGCCTTGCAAATCAAAGGCCATAAAAATTGCAATGAGACTGAATTCCCACAAGGCAGCCCTACAGGGGTTAAAAATCCTGTAGGCTGTTGATTAGCAAGGAGATGTAAGCCTCCCTTTCTTCTTTCTTGGGTCTTGTTCAGAGATCTGGCCCAAAGCCTGGTGGGAGCTCTGAACTTCCCAACTCTTTTTGCCTCCATTGTTCTCCTTTTTATGGGTTAAGTTTGAAAGTAGTCTTATCAGCAACATCAAAATAACTATTTGAAAACTAAACACTTTCAGCTGACGAGTCAGCTATTTAATAATAACAGATGTAGAAAAACCAGTTACCTAATCCACAGAGACCAAAAGAGGTGTGTCATTTGGAGTGTATGAAGACATCCCTAGTTCTAAGTAGCTATTCCCAGCAGTGCAGGATGCCCTCAGAGACACTTTGTGAAAGTTCCCAGTAGGTTTTATTTCAGTTGAAAGATATAAGCCCTTTTCTACAGACTTGTCTTCATGGAAGGACTATAATTTCTGCTTCATTGGTGTGTGACTTGCCATTGTGACTTGTTTTTGCCAATGGTATGTGAGTGGAAGTGACATGTGACATTTCTGAGAGTAGACGCTAAGGGCTGTCACTGGCTGTGCTATCTCTTGTTTTCCTCAGCTTTGAGATTGACATGTCTTAATGGTGGCTTTTTCTTCAGACTTTATTCCCAAATAAAGAGGATGGGAATTGGAGTTGCAGCCAGCACACAATATGAGGAATTGGGAAGTTGATATTTGTTGTAGTAGACTGTTGAAATCTGGGGCTTGTCTACATCTAGCAAAACTGACTAGAACATCCTGTCAAAATGGTACCTGTCACCCAAGTTAGTTACTGAGCATCTCAGAAGGAAAGAGTTTCAGGAATCTGGGTTAGGGTTAGGGTTAAAGCCAAAAGCATTAATTGCTGATTCCTAGTGTGAGTGCCTTAGACAGGAATCTGAAAGCAGATGTGAAACTAAAATGTAAGCAAATGACAAGTAGACATACGTTCTAATATTATTAATAAAAGTTTAGTGTTGGATTTATCTGTGATGGGGTGGGGGGGTGAGAACAAGAGAACTAGAGGCAAACATGAGAAGGTTAAGGAAGCTTTGTCACAAAGAGGTTAGAGCTGAAGAAGCCATGTAATTGTGTGACAAGTAGAATAGAATGGCAGCTCTACCTAAAGAGTAAAGGGCTTCCATTAAACAAGACTCCGAACGGGAAGACAGCTAAGGAAGAACTCCATAGGAAGGAAGACAAAATAGAATCTGATCTGCAGATATAGATGCCAAGACAAACACTGGGCAGTGAGAATCCAGTACCAGCTAGCAGCTCACACTCCAAAAAACTGAGATAGCAAGTTCAGAACAGAACTAACTATGAACCAGATGACGAGAACCACTGGGAGGAGTCGGCTGCCTCCTTCAAGAATTCTGCTAAGGCTGCAGGCAGAGTTTCAGACTTCTCTCTGAGTAGGTCTTAAGACACAACAGCAATATTCCCATATTCTGTGATAACATAAAGGAGCAATGTGGTTATCTCTGTTGTAAATAAAACAAAATGAACAGCTATAATAAATGAAAGTAAGGTAGACAATGTTTGCCTGATTTTAGACATAGCCCCCAAAACTATGGGAACTCTCAGCACATACCGTGAAATAGCTGTTATTAAAAGTTGTGTTTTTGTCTAATCTGTAGATGTCTAGCCCTAAACAATGTGCCTTGGTGTGCCCTAGAAAATGAATGATTAGAGAGCTCTTTGAAATGTATCTTTCTTTGTATTTCAGCATCAATGGGGTTCCAATGACTCATCTAGAATACCTCAGGATTCTCTTAAATTTTTATATGAAGGATCAGTAATTTCAAAGACAAGGATATGGCAGAGACTGTCTCAGTCTTCATTCCCCTCTCCATCTTGTTGTTCCCACTTTCCAGCTCTTTAGTTAGGCATGTAGTTAAGCAACACAAAAAGCAGCGGTGAAAAACTGAAGTCAAAATGATCTGGAAAAAAAAAAAAAAGAAGAAGATTCAAAGCTGTGTTGGCTGTTGTTGGAAGTAGTAAACAGAGTGTCATTTTTCACTTTGTTTTCTAAAATTTCTAGGAATATAATTTTCAATGTTTTCATAAGAAGCTACTTAGAATTTTTCCCTAGAAACACCAAGAAAGACAGGGTTTGAAATAAACTCATCTTTTCTTTCACTTTGAGGAGCCACTGTTTTGTTTATTCAGCAAGTTTATGGAGTGTACCACTTGCCAGTGTGATACATAAACCCTCCCTTGGAAACCCTTTCCACATCCCTTTTTGTGACAGCTCCCTGGTGTGGTCATTCCTATTCCTCTGTTTCTGGAGTGACTTTCAAAGCTATGACAGAACATGCTGGAGCTTCTAGAACCTGCTTTCCATGCAGCTTTGTGTGGTAGCACATCTACCCCCTGACTTGGGGTTGCTATTGTTAGGATGAGACACCATAACCAAAAACGACTTGGGAAAGAAAGGGTTTACTTCCTTTGTACTTCCCCAGCACTGTTCATAATTAAAGAATGTCAGGGTGAGAATCCAAACAAGGCTGTAACATGGAGGCAGGGTCTGATGCAGAGAAGACCATGAATAAGTGCTTCATATTTGCTTGATCCTTATGACTTGCCCAGCCTGGTATCCTATAAAACCCAGGACCACCAGCCCAGGACTGGCCCCACCTACACTTTTCTGAGCTCTTCCATGTCAATCACTAATTAAGAGAATGCCCTATGGGCTTGGCTGAAGCCTGACCCTGTGCAGGCATTTTCTCAGTTGTAGCTCCTCCCGTCATATGAGTCTAGTTTTTGTCAAGTTGACATAAAACCAGCCAGCACAACTAATCTTTCTTACCCTGAAACTTGGAGAAAATACTTCCCTGGTCTCTCCTACTTTATAATCTTCAATCAAAAATGCTGAAAGCATTTGTCCAGGACTCTAAATATTTTCATTCTTCAAATTTGAGGCAATTGTAGATTGTGAGTATGAATGCTGAATCAGACCTGAGGAAAGGATCCTTCCGATCACACCTTGAGCAAGATCACTTCTCACCAAACTTGGAAAGCTCATGTCAGTGACTGGATGATGGACTTGGGGTCACTGGATCATTCTGGTCCTCTCCCCAGTGGGCCACATTGATAACATTCTTTTCTCTGCTTTTTATTATCAGTGATCTCTAACTGCTGTGTGGGAGCCTGTGCTTCTTTCCTGATGTCACTGGAATGGCAATTAAGTTTCAGTTTGAAGTTTTGAACGTAACAAATGCCATTCACATCTTAGTGGGAATTAACATGGTGAGCTCAAATGATATGAGGACATGGAACCAGAGAAATGAATGGCTTTGGAGGAGAGAATGACTTTGGAGCTGGGGTTTGCCAAGAAACTCACTGGAAAGTAAACTGAGGACTTTCCTCTGAGAGAGCTTTGCTCATACTGGGCATCAAGGTCTTTCCAAACATCAGGCTATGCATCCACCTGCCTATTCCCCCAGTCTCCGTGTACCACTAGAAGTCCCGAATTTCCTGGCTTTCTCATAGACAACTGTCTTAGGGTTTTATTGCCATGAAGAGACACCCTGAACAAGGCAACTCCTATAAAGGCAAACATTTAACTGGGAATAGGTTTAGTCCATTATCATCATGACAGAAAGCATGGCAGCATCCAGGCAGACATGGAGCTAGAGAAAGATCTGAGAGTTCTGCACCCAGAACATCAGACTGCAGGAAGAGAATTGCCACACCTGGCCTGGCTTGAGCATATGCCTACCCCCTAGTGACACACTTCTTCCAAGAGAGCCTCGTCTACTGTCTACTCCAACATGGCTATATCTTCTAATAGTGCCAGTCCTTGTGAGCCTATTGGGCCATTTACATCCGAAGTATGCCAGCAGCATCACCTGATTGTGAAGGGAGCAAGGCATGTTTCAAATTTGCTTGTTCTCTTCTGTCCTCTTTCTCCATCAGAGAGTGCACACCAACTGGTCCTAGAGGCTTACAACAAGTGAGAGGGTAGATTCAGTAGTTACCTCGTAGAGAGAAAATTTGAAAGGTGACAACTCCTAACTCTTTTCATTTCTAGTTCTGTGTGCAGAGCAGTGTCGGACCTATACATGTCCAGTGAAGCCATAGATCTAAAATGCACAGGAATCTACAATGTTCCATGGACAGCAGCCCCTCCCATGCATAGAGGATACAGGCCTTTCTATCCAGGCCTGCTTTTTGATTTCTATACTTGAGGCCTATTCTAGCATCCTTCGTGGGAGAAATAACAGATTTCTTGCATTTTTTTTCTATTTTTACTACCTGTCTCCCCCTCCCACTGTCTGTATACCTTTTCCTTTAAGCAGAAACATAAGTCCGGTGTTTAATAAAGACCCACTAACAACCCTTCTTGAAAGGACAAGGGGTAGTAATCACTTCCCGTTTAACAGTCTGGTCATGTGACAGAAGAGGAGAATAAATCAGTTAAACAGCACGATGCAGCACCGCTAATTTTCATGTAAAAGAAGAATGATTGCTTTTTTTTTTTTTAAAGAAAGTCTTTGTGATTTTTTTTAAAGCTGCTAAAACCCAAACATCCTTGTCTATCAGTTTATGAATTATTAATAAAAAAGAAGAGGAAGAAGAAAAAAAGAGGCTTTCTTTTTCAAATATCATCTGCTAAGCCACCGTGGCCTGAAGTGGCTCACTCTGGATCCTGATTTACATAGTCCCAGTTGGAAGTTAATGAAGACCGCTGAGCCACCTTTCAACATGCAGATAAACCTTCATGTATTTAAAAGCAGGGAATCTGGGCTTGTTCCTGGCAAATTATTCATCTCGGATCTGAAGTTTCTGACATCGCCTGCGTCAGATAAACTGTCACCCAAATTGCAAACTAATTAGTGATTCAAACATTTCCGAGCTGATTGATGACAGAATAATTTACGCTTGTTTCTCAGTTTCCAGCTGGCACGGGCTGCTGACTGGAGCCCTAATTAACGCGAGTACATCAGTCATGTACTGCCAAGGCAGCACATACAATTAAAAGGCAGTTTAAATGGAATCTCACATGATGCAAATGTGAGGAAACAGCGCTTTAGGAAGAAATGACAACAAAACCCCACAAACCAAAACAGGATCGGAGGGTAAAAAGGAGTCCTTCTTCTTCTTCTTCTTCTTCTTCTTCTTCTTCTTCTTCTTCTTCTTCTTCTTCTTCTTCTTCTTCTTCTTCTTCTTCTTCTGATAGAGAAGTAAATTGTCCTCTGTATTGAGCAGTTAACGAAAAGAAAAAAATATATATATAAACAAGAGAAACCAGACGGGGCATACTAAATGTTTTTATATTTAAGGCATTTTACTGAGATGAGTGTTTACTGCTCTTTTTAGCGCAAACAGTTTTGATCACGTGAGCCCCTCCCTGAAGTGTTTTGATAAAGGGATACTGGGTAGACGTCCTGGATTGGCCCCGGACTCCTGTATCCCTGACACTTCAGCATTCCAGCCTCAGTGAGTGCTTTCCTGTGTGTGACCCTGTCTTTCCCCTTCCATGTTCCTCAGTGCTTTGATCTGCCTCATTTCTTTACTATTGTTTTATATTATTTCTGTTACTTCCATTTACAAGCTTTCACTTTTAGAGTGTTTATGTGCAGAGAGTATAAATTCTCCCAGCCCCTACTCTTCCCGCAACGTCCTCCCCCTGAGTTCTTCAATATTTGCTCTTCTATAAAATGTCTTTGAGTTTCAGTCACCAAGAGTGGGACTTTTTTTTTTTTTTGATTGCCTTCTTTCACTTAGTGACTTAAGAAGAGAGACTCATCATGCCTTCTCATGAAAGTTTATTTCTTCTTAGCATTGAATCACATTTTGTTGTCTAGATATCATCTACTGAAAACCAGTGTTGGCAGTCATGACAGAATCGATGTAAACACTTATGTGTAGGTGTTGGTCTGGACCAAAGTTTTAACTGGACAAAGTAAATGTCAAGATGTGTGTTACTGAGTCATTCATTCCTTTATATATATATATATATATGTATATGTATATGTATATGTATATATGCACACATGCATATATATTGTGTATGTATATTGTTTATTTTTAAGATTTGCTTATATGTGTGTATGTGCATAGGTGAGCGCCTGGTACCCCTGGAGGCTACAAAAAAGTGTTAGATTCTCTGGAACTGGAGTAACAGGCAGTTAGTTGTGAGCTGCCAAGTGGGTGCTGGGAACCAAACTTGGGTCCTCAGTAAGCAGGAAGTACTCTTAAGCACTGAGTCATCTCTCCAGTCTCCATTCTTTAACAGACATGTGCTTCCCTTACCCTCTCAGACAGCAGGCTGCTGAGAACAGCACACATATCTTGTGGTGTATAGTATATTATGTTATACTACATTATAATTTCTGGCTTCAAGGATTTCTCCTCATCCCTCATATTTCTTGGTTGGTCCATTCAACTCATAATCTCCAGGTCAATGTTCTCATCTTCTTTTTTTTTAAATTGGAAAGGAAGAATTTGAACTATCTTTTTTTTTTCTTCCTTCTTTATTTTGTATTTATCAAAAAAAAAACACAGTAAAAAGAATTTAAAATGTGGAAGAGTTAACAATAACTATACAGAGAATAAGAATGATAAGCATGGCTTATCAAGGGAAGAAATACAAATAAGATTGCTACACCTATATTTTCTTTGTGTTCATCTTTCCCTCTGAGGTTTTTTTTTTTTCCATCCCTGTATATCCTTATTCAAGGTCTCTTCCCCCTCCCAACACATCTGGTCATTTTTTTCCTCTGCAACTCCCCATCCCCTCCCTGGGCAGGGAGCAGACAGTCCTATGGTCCCACTGACCCAGTAATGCTTAGATCAGTCTCCACTTCTGGCCAAATCCAGTTCTTCCCCCCCTCCCTCAAGAGTGAGTCAGGTGTTCCTCTAGGTGGAGTGGGATCCAAAGGGTCAGTCCAGGATGTTTCTGATCCCAAGCTGTTCCGTGGTTGTGGTTTGCTGCTTGGGCATGTTTGGCTTTTTTTCTTGTTTGTTTGTTTAGAGACCACTAGTGAGTGAGTACATCCCCTGCTTATCTCTCTGAGTTTGTGAGACTTTGCTCAGGAGGATATTCTCCAAATCCATCCATTTGCCTGTGAATTTTAGAATATCATTTTTCCTTACTGCTGAGAAGTATTCCATTGTGTACCACAGTTTGTTAATCCATTCTTCAGTTGAGGGACATCTAGGTTGTTTCCAGGTTCTTGCTATTACAAATAATGCTGCTATGAACATAGTTGAGCTAATACCTTTGGAGTGTGAATGTGCCCCTTTAGGGTATATACCCAGAAGTGGTATTGCTGGGTCCTTGGGGAGATTGATTCTCAATTTTCTGAGAAACCTCCATATTGTATTCCAAAGTATCTGAACAAGCTTACACTCCCACCAACAATGGAGGAGTGTTCCCCTTGCTCCGCATCCTCTCCAGCATAAGCTGTCATCTGTATCTTTTATCTTAGCCAATCTAACAGGTGTTAGGTGGTATCTCAAAGTTGTTTTGATTTGCATTTCTCTGATGGCTAAAGATGAAGAGCACTTTTTCAGGTGCCTTTCAGCCATTCG